>JAEANM010007459.1:0-10773 GCA_017656035.1 Myanophis thanlyinensis | reverse complement strand
TGTTAACACACACACACACATTAAACAGATACATAGAGATTAACTTGACAATAACTTGAAAGGGCATCTTTATCATAAACTCTTCTACACAAGTGAGAACATTTTCATTTTCCTACAAAATTTAGGAACTAATGGAAAGTTTTATCTTACTATCTTACATACTCATACCTGACCTATTTTAATATCATTTTTACTGGCATGTTTTTAAATAAATTGATTATTGGAAGTTCAAAATATAACAAATTTGATAATTTTTAAAGTGAACTTTAAAAAAAATTAAGATCACTGTAGATCAGTAATCAACATTGGATTGTTTTAATATTGCATATTTATGTCTCATTTTATAAAAATGCCACTTTTTTCAGCAGATTATTTTCTTTCACTGTTAGGCTGGGAGAATGTAAAACTCTGCACAACTAAAGTGATTACAAGTAGATTTAAATCAGCAGATGTGGTTCTATTAACCCCCTATCCAAACTAGTTTTCCAAATGAAGAAATATTATTTTATTTTCATTAAAATTTGGATTAAATACAACCCTTGCTTGTACTCTTCTTAAATCTTTAGTAGTGAATATGGAATTTCAGTTACGTATTTAGTTGAGTCCATAGGAAGATGCATCTCGTTACTGCTCTTCAACCATTTGATTGCAAGTATCATATCACAGAAGTATTAAATAATGAAATAAATATTTGTTCTCTGTTTGTCAGAATGAAAGGTTTTATTCAGGATGAAAGCTGTAATCACAAAATCATACCAACTTTTAACAATTTGTGAGTTAAAGAAAACTTATTTGCTTCAGAAAAAACTCTTATTAATAAACTAAACAAGAGATAAATTCAAAATTCCATACTTAAGTAAAGCACTTGCTAAAGAATAAAACAGTAACAGAAAAATAAATAAAACCAAAATGAAAACTAATACCACATTCCACCACATTTACTAGATAACTATAATTACAAGCAACCTCACACCCACACTTATGCACTCTGTATAAAATTTTAAGTTGCATAGGTTTTGGGGTACAGTATATGGTTTTGCCTTTTGCTAGCAAATCATCTACATGGCCAGTCTATCTACTTCTCCTAATTAATGCCCTCTATTAATTAGGTAAATGTCATGCTCAGATATCAACATATTTTTTGCTAGCTGCATTTATACTCAGAAGTCTCCCTTTTCATTTAATTTTTAATGTGTTTTTTTAATTGTGAGGCTGCCATGCTTCAAAATAAAGTTCCAGCTTTTGTATCAAACATTTTTATTAGGTTATTAAGTATTATAAAATGCAAAAATAAATACGAGAACAATGAGGAGGAAAGGGAAAGGGGGAAGAGAAGAGAGGAAAGGTAGGGAAAAGAAAAGAAAAAGAAGCATTGACTTCCGGCTGTCTGTTGCAATAAAATAAGACATCAGCATCAAATCACAACTTTTTCTTTTTCCATAGTAATATGAACAAGTCATTTCTATAAAAATCTATCAATCTAATCTATAAAACCCGAAGTCAAAATTGCATTCTTTTCCACATCAAACACAAAATTCAGAAGCTGTTTCCCTGTAGAAACAAAAGTACTTATGTTCTTTTCTTTAATCAGAATAGTCAGGTTTGCCATTTCAGCCAACTCCATCAACTTCTGCAACCATTCTTCCCGGGTAGGTATCAGAATGTCTTTCTATTTTTGCACATACAATAGTATTGCTTCTGTCAACATGTATAATAAGGAAGTTCCAATTTTTTTCTCCACTTCTTTTTCCATTAGTCCCAAAAGGAAAAATTCTGGTTTCATTTCTATCTCCATTTTCAGGATTTTCTGTATTAAAACTGTGAATCCTGCTCTGAAATTTAAAGTGCCAGCTTTCAAATCAATGCCTTTTTCCTATGTTTACAAGATTTCCTTGACCCCCATTAAGCAGTCTTTGAAGAGATGGTTGGTAATTTCATGCTAAATAAGAAAGGAAATAACACATTACAGGTCTCGAAGTGACAGAAATAAAAATGACTGGATTTTAAAAGTTGGATTTCAACTTGTACATATGATCTGGAGTAAATTAGTTTTCTTTTTGCATTTTTTTCTGAGAATTAGCTGTTTTATGACTGGGCCTACCCATTATGCCAGTTAACCTTTTAGTAATGTGTCTATACTTCATATTTATGAACATTATCTTTGAAAATCTTAAACTTTTTAAATGTTAAATATGGGGATAGTGGAAGGGTAGTCCTCGACTTACAACAGTGACTGTTCAAAGTTACAATGCAACAGAATGACTTATGACCATGATGTGATCAAATTTCAGGTGCTTGGCAACTGGTTCATACTTACGACAGTTGCAGTGTCCCAGGTTTGTGATCACTTTTTGTGACCTTTTGACAAGCAAAGTCAATGGGGAGGCCAGATTCACTTAACAACCAGGATACTAACTTATCAACCACAGTGATTCTCTTAAGAACTCTGGCAAGTCAGATCGTAAAATGGGGCAACACTCACTTAACAAATGTCTCACTGAACAACAGAAATTTTGGGCTCAATTGTGGTCATAAGTCGAGGACTACCTGTATTTTATGTGTCGTGTAAAAAAAATCCAAAATCTAAATTACATCTATTAAACTTGAGATTTTTTCTGGAGTTGTGTTTCTCCACTGCACACATTAACCACCTAAAATGAACTGGAGCTTCTAGCAATGCACACATCACAAACACTAACAAATATATAATTTCTTCTATATCTCACATGCTATTTCCCATGCATAACCAAAGTTACTATATAAGTGAAGCAATCACTGGTTAGGTAATGAAAATCTACACACTACTTCTTAAAAGACCCTTTAGAAAGTGCAGGCAGAAGACCTCTTGTAGATATAGACACTTGGATTCAGTTCTTAAACTGGATTATTTTGGGTGAGATTCACAGTTCAAGACTGCTTGTTCCTTGCTTGCTAGTTTCACGTGTAACACTATTTTGAGAACTTTTATCCACAGTCTAAAGTGGTATATAAGCAGATTGAAAAGTCATCTGCTGTTGGTGAGTACTAAATCTATGTAACAAAGTAAAAGCATGTATCAGGATGCATTTATTATTTCCTAATCATACAGCCATGTTAAGAAGTAGGAAATGACAAACATGAAGACTAGTAAATAAATACCAAAATAACAGCTGCTATTGGCAAGAAGAGACAAAAACAACAAAAAAGTATCTCCTGTTCTTCCACATACAAAAGTAGAAATCAAAGGAGGAAAACAAGGAAAGTCACTGCAATCATGACCTCTAGCGATGAGTACCAGGTTGATCAGATCTTGCTCTCCCACACAATTAAGATAAGGAAGCAAGCTCTGACAAGTAGATGTTCCATAATGGGTGTTCAACCATGGGAACCTGGTACAGCTCTGTTTCTCTTCCTTAAAAAATGAACACCTGGTGAACCAAGATTCAAAGTTGACACATAACCCCAAAACAAGTGGATAATTAAAACAAATGAAACATAATTCTGCACTCTAATTCTCTTCTTAGCCCATTCTCTTGCTACTCCCCAAACCAATCTCTTCCCTCCCATCCACCTTCTGAATATTTTATTAAGGCATAATGAAAGGAGGTCTATGTAACATAGGTAAAATGATACTGATGGTAAATGATTCCCAGTTAGACTTTAAATACTAGTAGTTGTTTTGGAGAGATTTTAACAGCAGTCTGACTATTACTAGGATGTGGTGACTAGTTGTTTTATAAATTTGCCCAATACATTTTGCCAGCAGTTCCTATGCAGTTACTAGAAGTGAGGAAGAGAAGAGGGGGCAAAAATGCAATGTGATTTGTAGCAGAGTTTCAGGAAGGAAAAGCTATATGAAACAGAAATAACGGCAATTCACCAAAAGGGAAGCTGGAAGAAGAAGGTAAAGTTAAAGTTGTCGTGATTACACAGTGCACCCTTGAGGAAGGATTCATCCAACGGGCTATTGCTGATTGCTGTAAAATTAAAAACCTAATATATGAAATACACATGTGTTTATGTAGTTCAAGTACACATTCCAAGAAAACTCCTGGACTTCTGGCAGTAATTAAAAAAAATGAACAAACATCTAAGACTGGGACCAAATCTATCTTTATTCCAAGCAAGAACACTGACATAGCCACAGAACGCTCAATGCCAAGGAAAAGAGGCGTACAGATAGCTTGCCTTTTTTAAAAAAAGATTTTTTTTTCTTATTCAGTTTACTTTCTACATAGTGTCTCTCAATTTTCTTTTATTTTAAACTTGCCAGTCATATGTGCTACATCTCTCCTGAATTTTCCATGGCAGAGGCAGCTATCATGCAAAGACACGAATGACATTCCTCACCCAGCCAGAGCCTACGCTGAAACTTATTTGAATGAACTTGACCCTCCTTGGCCGCAGGCCAGCATGCAACGTCACTCAATGACTTAACAGAACACAGTGTTCTTGGCACAAGCACAAAAATGTGCTGAAAGCCATGCTGGAGCAAATCTAAGTATAACATTTCACATTAATAAAAAGAACAAGTAATAAAGAGATAGTAAACACAAAGCCAGAAGTAGTAATCTGAATATTTGCTTTTTGAGGGAAGGGTTTTTAACTGCACTCTGTGCTTCTCTGCTTTCGCCTTGCTCCCACCAATCCCCAACAAATTAATTTACAGACTTGATCTCTGAATTGAGCTTGTTTCTACTCCACCCTCCATCTGCTTCAAATCAAAGCCCACACACATTCTTTATCCTGCTTTCCCGCAGTGCTTTACCTGGAAAATTCCTATTCACCTTTCAACATGCAAGAAAAGGGAGTGACACTCTCTTAACTACCAACAGTTCATGACTCACATCCCTTCCTGAACTTCAAGCAGATGATATCCAACAAACATTTCACACAATTCTAGTACACACAGTCATCTATTATAAAGTTATGTCATTCATAAATGGATTATGGTAACTCTGTCAAGATATTAAAAGCAACCAAAGGAAAGACCAAAAAATCAATACCATTTTACTATGAACTCAGTGTACTTCCTCTATGTAAATAAACTGCTATTATCTCCTCCCCTATTTCCTTGTTGGGGATTTCCCCATTTTTTTCCCAATGGCTATAGCTTGAGATTTTTCTATTTTATCTCAGATGACCTATTTTTTCTTTATTCATTTTTTTTGAAGGTTTAGGCTTCAACATTGTAAATATGTGAAAACAAACATGTTATCACATGTAGATATATGAATGTGTATTTTGGGGATAAACATGAAATGGAGGTTTCTCCATTCAGCTGAACCTATCTTTGAACAATAGTTGGAATAGTAATTGGAACAGTAATTGGCAGGGCAAATAGTATAAATCTATATAAACTGTATAAGCATTTATTTAAATTGCCACTTTTAATACAGATCAGTTCCCATATAGCAAATAAGTTGCAAAAACATTGAACTTTAAATCCACTGAGTAATTTGGACTATTTCCTATGAAAAGGAAAATGAAGAATCCATTTCCATTGTAACTTAAGAAGTGTTACCCTGCCACAACAGAGTTGTCCTGAATTTGCAGGTATTGAATGAATCCAGGTAATGAAAATTTCTACAGGTTTATACCAAGTTGGTGGCTATGACCCATCCTGAATTAGTTGAATTCTGGTGCCAGTTAGTCACTGCAAATTACAGTTAGTTACAGTAAATTACTGCATCACCTTTCCCATGATTCTACCGTAGCTACAAAATGTGGCAAATCTGAAAAATCTGCACTATCAACTGCTTACCAAGCATAATTTAAAGTGCTAGTATTTATTTATTCAAATAATTTCTATACACATGCCATGTAAAAATCTCAGATAACTTTATTCTTTATTCTTATTCTTTCAGGATTTCTATACCGCCCCATCTCCCAAGGGACTCGGGGCGGTGCACAGCCAAGTAAAACACATATATACAATATAATAATATAAAACCAATTAAAAGTAATTAAATGAAGGCTGATAATTAGATAAAACATTAAAATTAGACTTTAAAATTCAAGTTAAAAATTTGACATCCCAAAATTTAAAAACCCCTCACATATCAGGCCAGGCCGGCTTGTTGAAATAAATAGTTTTCAGGGCGCATCGGAAGACCCGGAGATCCACAATAGTTTGGATCGCCAGGGGGAGTTCATTCCACAGGGAGGGTGCCACCATAGAGAAGACCCGGACCCTCGGGGCTGTCAGACAACAACATCCCGACAGTGGAACCCCGAGGAGGCCTGCCCTATGGTAACACACCGGTTGGTTGGAGGCTATCAGTGGCAACAGGTGGTCCCATAAGTACCCAGGTCCCAAGCCATGGAGCGCTTTAAACACAAGCACTAACACCTTGAATTGCACCCGAAAGGCCACAGGAAGCCAGTGCAGCTCACGCAGGAAAGGTGTAATGTGGGAGCTCCGAGGAACTCCCAGAATTACCCGTGTGGCCGCATTCTGTACTAACTGCAGCCTCCGGATGCTCTTCAAGGGAAGTCCCATGTAGAGAGCATTGGCATAATCCATACAGGAGATCACAATGGCAGAAGTGACTGTACGAAGAGCACCCCGATCCAGAAAGGGCCGCAACTGAGCAATCCTGAGGACCTGATAAAAGGCCCCCCTGGAGACGGCTGTGATATGATCGTCCAATGACAGCCATGCATCCAGGAGGACACCCAAGTTGCGAGCCCCTTCCGTGGGGGACAGAGTTCTTGAAAAAGCACCACTTTGAGAAAAATAGGAAGAACATTGCACAGAAAAATGTTAACATTGCTACTGTAGGAGAAGGTAGCAGAACTTGCAGGTGGAGTTAAAAGAGGGATCGATCTAGAATCCTTTTATAGCCACAAGCAAACTAAATCCAATCCTCCTTGAAACCTGTTGACTCTTATCTAACCCAAAGCAGGTGCTAACCATTAGTTGAGAAGATTCCTGTGCATAGGCATGATTAGCACTAAATTAATTTAATTGAACCTTCAGGTATGGATGCCTGACAGCTTTCATACCTGACTGCTACCCCTTTTAAGAAAATTTCAAATGAAGGACAACACACTTGGTGCAATGTGGAAAATATGGAAGAAGCATTTATTCAGCGAATAGCTTATTATAGAGTTCCAAACAAGGAAACCAGCACTCTAAATTGTATTGAAATGTTGAATGAAGGTGATATCTTGGAACTAACTATTGATCGACCACACCTTTAGTAATTTGGTTATTATGTGTGGAGACACCAATAATTTCAAAATTGTCTTTGTGGTTATTACACATTCAGAATATGTTACGTCTTCATCTAATCATATTAAGAGAAAGAACCAGAGCAAAGTTGGTGCACCAGTACAAAGGGGCATTTCTTGCAATGACCATTATATGCAAATCATTAATCCTGGCCACAATTTATAAATCCAGTCCTTCAGAAAGTGCACTATTCTGTTCATAGAAGATACCTAACTAAAATTAGAGTTCTATTTACAACCATAACATTCTGCTTTATCTGACAATTTGATGTTAACTTGCTCTCATTATCCTACTCTACATTCCAGAGGCTGTTTCAGACATTTCATTGACAGCACTTATATCCAAATCTCACAGACCCTCACAGTCAAATCAAAAAGAGTTGAATAGGAAATATCAAGGATCACTGTTGAAAAGTTAATTTGATGCATCTAAACTAGTGAAGAAATAACTCCTGCAAAAAGAAAGAAGAGCTTTTTTCCATTTTTATTCATTAAAGAAAAGTATCTTTAAGTAGCAAGAATGTATACAGATTGTCACTAAATATGTGCAATTCCTACATGCTGCCTCAGATTATGGAGCTGCAATACTGGGTTATATCAATAGCTGTATTAAATTGCTCCTATCAAAAAGGAAGCATAAAAAAGAAAAACATACAAGATCCAATAAACAAAAGACAATAAACATACAAATTATGAAAAAATTATGAAAAAAATTAATCACTTATTAATTAAATTCATAAATTGTATTGCCTATATACCACAAAGTTGTTGGGAAGATGGGAGTTAAACTTTAAGGCCAACAACTGTAAATTTCAATTTCATCCAAATTAAGAAACATACATCAAAAATGAATAAAACCTAATCAATCTAAAGAAGGACTCAATCCCTCTTCCATAATTTCATTTAATAACTTACACCAAGTAACACTCATTTTACAAAATATGTTAACATTGAAAATAATGTTGGTCCAGTAGCTGGAGCTTACATTCTGAATAGTTGTTGCCAAAACTGATTAGTTTTTCCCTTCTTTGTGTAAAGGAAGCATGTAGAAGCTATCAGCTTCATAAAAACCTTACATTTTGTATGTTGTATGGTAAAACACTGGAAAATGTTCCAAAGAGAGTCTCCATTAGGACCACCGCTAAGATTTTCACTTCTTATGCAATTAATTATGTTTCTTCCCATCATTATATTTGCTTCCCATACAGATAATTCCAATAAATCTCTTCATCATAGCATGGATCTTAATACGTTCGGATGTGGCACTTTCTTGCTCAATTTTGATGAATTAACATCTATTCATCTATCGAGATCTTAGTCTGAGTTTTGAAATCTTCCTATCATCTTGTTCTCAAATGTGTCCGGTGGTTTAATAAACTATCCAATTACACCTATAGACCGCTTCATTGGGCCAGGTTACAATACAATCTGTGAAACATTGAAGCTTTTGAAATAAGGCACACTTGCATGCAGAAACAGCACCTATAATTTATGCAATATTTGCTAGTCCAGCTTGTCTTGTTTTAGGTAATTTATCTGTGTTGTGGCATTTTTGTAAAACAAGCTCATCAGCATCCCAATCTAGTTAAGAAATGAAATTGCATTCAGAATCACCTTAAGTACATAGGGCCCCTTCAACTGAGTTTGGTAAGCTCAATCATCAAGCTGAAGCAAGTTTCCTGAGGTTTCAAAAAGACAGAAAATAAAATGATAAAAACCATTTATCAAAGGAAAGCATCTTTGCCCATATTTTGCTACTATACCTGCTAAATGGCACATACAGTCAGCATCATAATTTTCTTTATTTGATTTCTTCTTCTACTGCCTGACTCAAAAGCCACATAATTCTTTAGGCTGATTCCTGAATTGGGAATATTTCTTCAATGGTTTTCAACCTATTTTCAGCAACTGCACTGTTTAGTCTGATGTACCTAATCCCTAACTGAATACTTAGAATTTTTATGACAAAAAGTAAAAAAATAAAATAAAATAGTGTTGCCTTGTCAGCAACTCTCAACATTCAATGAAAAATATTTTTAAAGCATTAGTACTTCTGTTATATTCATTTTTGGACAGCATTTATGCTTTCTTTTCTGATGCAGTGGATAAGGTGAGTGGCTTTTATGCATTTTCATTTGTATTTCCCAGCAGTTTTATTGTCTGGAAATATTCTTCCTACCTGTTTACTGAAATATGATTCACGGTGCTGCAATAAAAATATTTGAAAAAACTAAAAATAGTTCTGCTTTCCGTGTCCAATCATTTGTCAGGCTATGCATAGTTGACAAAGATCTCATCAAGATTTCATGGGATTTTAAATTCTTATGCCTTACTGGATTTGTCCTAAACTTCATATTAAGTGCATACAGATAGACTTTGCTTAACAACATCCCCATTTAATGACTGTCTGAAGATATGATGGTAATGGAAAAATAACTTGATGATCGGTTTTCACATTTACAATTGTCTGTGTCCACCAGATCATATGTTTGCCATTTGTGTGTTTTGCAACTGGGGATTAATTACAACCATCACAGCATCCTGCAGTCATGTAATCACCATTTGCTTGCTTTGCAATAGCCTCTGGCAAGCAGAACTAATGAAGAAGCTGGCAGTAAAATCACCTGTTGTGTCACATGAAGTCTTGCTTAAGGACTACAACTGATTTGCTTAACAGCTGCAGAAAAAGTCGGATTGTTATATGTCTGTCATTTCACATTATGTTTTTGCTTAATGATAGTGTTGCTTAGTGATGGAGTTGTTGGTCCTACCTAATTATGGTTGTTAAGCAAGAATTACTTATAGTACCTATAAATATTGAGAAGTTATAAACCATTTAAGAACAGACACTCATGTTTTCTCATCTGGCTAGCAATATAAATCCTCTACAAAATGCAAGAAACAATGACATTTCACAATGGTTTAGCTTCAGTTTTTGTTTAGGCATAGAGTAGTGAACATTGTTCTAGATCAGCCAAGTCCCTTGATTGGAGCACTTCAGTGATTCTTGAGTAAATGACTGTATTTTAAGACTTAACTCATCTAAAACTACTTAACCCCACCGTACTTTTTGATGCCTCATGGCTGGCACTTTCTCTTATATATGCACTCCCACCCAGCCTCCCTCTAATGAGCAAATTTGAAGAGATATGTGACATTCACGTTGGGTAGAGTAGCTAACAACTTCCCCCTAGACTACAAAGCTTTGCAAAGGTACTACATGAGAACCAGTGCTGTGTGCTTTTTTGTTGTTGTTTTCTAAGGCAGAGATGTGCTATGATGCAATCCAAAAGAGTTTCTTAATAACAATATCTCCATCACGTAGCTCTGTCTTGAATTTCTTAGTAAAGTTACTAAGAAATCCTACTGCTTCCTAATTCAAAATGTAGCTGCCACTAGGAATTCCTTAAGGTTCTTTACCGTAGATTCATCTTCTGAGGATTCCTTGAAATGCAGGGATACACCAGTGGTTAAGAAGCACAAGATATCTGAAGGTATACTGAATCTTCTTCCTGGGCATCCAATGTGATACAAATATATATATAATATATACATACA
>JAEANM010007458.1:0-17714 GCA_017656035.1 Myanophis thanlyinensis | reverse complement strand
ATGTCTCAGTGTCTAATAAAGGTGCTGGAGATCTCAAAGCTCACATGGACACCGAAAAACATAAAAAAGCTGTGCGAGGTGAGAGTTCTTCTGCAAAGTTGACCGAGTACCTTGTTAGACCTGGGAAAACAGAGGATGCTGTAAATGCAGCAGAAGGTGCAATGGCATTTCATACTGTGAAACACCACAACAGCTACAGGTCCATGGATTGCACCAGTGCCTTGCTAAAAAAGGCATTTCCTGACTCTGACATTGCTAAAAAGTTTAGTAGTGCTCGCACCAAGACTGAAGACATTGTCTGTTTAGAAAGAAACTGGTGGTGTTATCTCAGTATTACTACTATTTATGGGTGATAATTGCCTTAATAATGAAAACTGAGAAAGAGGCTAATGATATCATTGAAACGTTAAAAGCACAGTTCAAAAAAAAAATCTTGGTGAGATAAAATAGTATTTAGGTCTAAATTTGACAAGACCAGAGAAGGTTATAAAATCTCACAGTCTGAGAAAATCAACTAATTACTGAAAACTTACAAAATGGAACTGTGTAAGCCAGCAAAAACTTCAATGGGCCAAGAGTTTATCAAAAGTTATGAAAAAAGCTCAATGTTTGAATATTTATCAATATAAACTCAATATAAGAATATTTATCAATCTCTAATTGACAGTTTATCGTATTTAAGTAATTGGTCTAGGCCAGATATATCATACTGTGTGAATCAGTTGGCAAGATATAATAGTGAGCCTACTGAGAGGCATTGGCATGCAGCAAAATGAATATTAAGGTATCTAAAGCGTACAATGCATTATTCATTGTATCTAGAACCCAAAGATGTTTTAAAATTAAATACAGATGAAGATGCCAGTTTTGCAGCAGATGTTATTACTGGAAAGTCAACATCAGGTATATGTGTATTCTTAGGGAAAGTGCTGATAGGATGGAGATCTATTCACCAGAAACATTTGAGTTTGAGTACAATGGAAGCTGAATTTTCTTGTTTATCATTGCTTTGTGCGGATTTGGTTGTTTACAAACAACTGCTAATAGATATGAGAATAAAGATACAAGAGTTTTACCAACTTACTGCTATTTTCTATATAGTTTAGTGCCATGATGGATTCTATTTTTGCCAGTAAATGCCTTTCATTGGAAAAAAAAAAAAAGCACAATTGGCAGGACTAAGTTTCAGTGTATTTTTGTTCTGATCTTAATATTTATTTTGTTATGTTTTTTGACAAAAGTCTTCAAGAAATCACTGCATTTTTAAAATAGTTTCTTGACAAATTTTGATGGCATGATCTTGGAAAGTTCCAAAAAGGTCAAAATGGAAGAAGATGTAGCTACTTTATTGTTACAGGTCTACTGTTACAAAGAGAATGAATTTTTAAATCTTTGGGTAGCTTCTTTACAACAAACCTAGTGAGAAAGCAAATAATAACAGTTTTATTTGCTCTCTGCCTCTCCCAACATTTACTGCACTGAATTGAAACAAAGATCATTTTATAAATCTGGATGGGTCAGAAAGTTACCTAGGTTCATGGTGTTAACAAATCTTTTGAGCTTCTAGTAGCAGAGTAAGACTTAGCCCTGATTACTGAGATGATCTGAAAAGGCCCAATTGCCCCTTCTTTTTTATTAATGTTATTAAAGAACTGAAGAAACTTCTTGGATGAGAAGCAAAATGTCTTCAAAGTAAAACAGAGACAGTCCAGTTGCCTTTTGAAAAAGCACCTTTGTGATGTTCATGTATTAATTAATTTTACTTTTATTCAGTATAAAATACAACACTGCAAATACATTCATTTCCGTATACTATTCTACAAAATCTTGTATGTTTATTGAGTAATATAGTTTGAAAATTTTAAATGTGATCATACCTGTAATGTCCACCCATTTTTACTCTCTTATGATAAGACGTATGAACATACTGCAGCAACTGCCATTTGCAAACCTTTGCATCAATATCAATATCCAATTAAAATAGCATTTTGCTGCTTTAAATATGTTTTGAGTTTGAAAGATCCATCAAAAATAGACATAAGTAAAAACTCAAAATCTAACCCATTGGTGTTCCCAGAAATTGAAGAATATGGGAGTGTTATATTTTTCAGATCACAATCAAAGTATGAATAAAAATAAAAATCATTTCACAGGGTAACACAGCAGGGGTATGTGAGAACATGCACAGAATCCTGTGTTCCTGATATGACAAATTGTTCATAGAGACTTTTGAAATTAAAAAAAACTAAAAAATATATATCTGCAAATGCTTTAACTGAATGGGCTTCTGGAATCAGGTACCTCAAATTGTCATACTTCCTAGTGATGGGAGTTTTGTCAACAACTCTTCATTTTGTATGGCTTCTCAGCTTTTCCCCTCTGAACTGATGACAGATGTTTAGAAGTTTAGAAGAATGCTCAATTGACATTTTGGAAAACAGCAAAACAAAACATAGTATGTGTAGGGATATAAATGCTCTGCAGGGATATAAATTTATGTGTCACTAGAATCGATGGGTGGAAATTAAGTGATATGGTCAAATTAAAGTTGTATATGACTTGCTCAGTTAGTGTGAATAAATAAAATATTAGAATCTGTGGTTCTTCCAAATCAGGTCTTCCTAACCCTGAGGACTACTCCATTAGTGACTTGTAGTGACCTTAAAAGGTGGAAATTTTCATATAGCAGCGGTATATTGATTGGAGCACATAAAAGAGTTGCTTTTAAATAGAGGATAATAATGTTTTTACTCTTGCTGAGTGGTACAGAAAGAAATGGAGTTTAGATTTGATTGAAAAGAAATTGACTCAATAAGACTGGACAAACACAACCAAATTTATTTATTTTATTTATTTTGGTGCTGTTTTTTTAAACAATATATAATGTTTGTTCAAGTTGACACCAATGTGTCAACTTGAAAAGACTTAATTTTGGTATGACTTTTGCATCAGCTGTTAATTCTTTTAAATTGTATTGGTTTATAAGCATATTGTTATTTTCTTGCATGTATGACTGTTCCTTGCAGCTTGCTATTTTATTTGATTACTGCTTTGTGGAGGGAAAACCTCTTAAACACGAAGGTCATTTGGGTGAAGTGTGGAATGAGACTTCATTTGCTAACTTTCTAAAACTTTAGATCGGGGGTGTCAAACTCGAGATGTATTGGGATTTTTTCCTCCTTTGCTAAACTGGGTGGGGGAGGGGCCAGCACGTGATGCATCTGGCCCATGGGTCATGAGTTTGACAGCCCTGCTTTAGATGATCTTGGATTTAACTGAAGTATAAATATCAAGGATGGTTATAAATTGGTAAAGAATTATTGTCTAATGAAAGACTGGCTATTTAGCTGCATCTCTTGGATGCTCAGTTAAGTACAAGACCTTAGCATCTCAACCATGAGGATTACGCCCCTCCCCCAGAAAAGTAAAAACATTATTTTTGTTCCAGAGGCAAAAGTACTATCTCTCCACAACTGAGGGGAGAAAATAATTGTATTACTACTACCAATAATAATAGCAATTGACACTGACAAAATCAATTGCAAAAGGTAGCTTTACTTCAAACAGTTTACATGTGTGACAATATCTTTAATACCATCAAATAACAATATCTGCCTATACTAGGTCCTTGGAAGGATTAGATAAGTAGATAGCAATGCCAAATTCTGTCTAAATATCTAACACTCAAATGAATTATACTAATATAATAGTATAACACCATTCAAACCATTTTCCAGAAGTTGTTGCCAGAGTCGTACTGATTATAATTTGATATTGATGAAGCAGTATCAAAGGTGAATTAGTTTGTGTTCTAAAACCAATGATAAATATTTTTTTTACATTTGCTTGGTGTTTAAAGCCACACTTTTATTGTTGCCTTTCTTTGATACATTCATTTTGACATGGTTTTTAACAATTAATCTTACACTTTTCATGCTTCTTTCAGTTAAGGATAGGGAATAAGGCTATGCCTGTGTGCCCCATATTTGAATTTTTTTTCTTGCCCTAACAGACTTTTCTCTTGTACATTTTCAATGCAATTCATTTTATATATTTAAGGACACAATTCTAACTGCACGTTATCTAGACTACTTAATAGAAAATTGTTTCAACTGAGTAAGAAAGTAGATACATATATTACATACCAAATATATCTCTTACTGTCATATTCGAAAACATGAAATCCTTTCAAAGTACTGTTCCCAATTTCCCAGACCCCAACAAAGGATTCCAACTGAGTTACATTTTATCTTCACTAGTCTATTGTCTTAAGAACAAGATGTAAGATGCAATTTTTAAACAATTTGAGCAAAATGTGACATAAAGCACAACTCTCTAATAAACTATAATTTGATTTACTCATACACATACAAATCCAAGACAATGCAAGCTCCCAAATTTTAAATATAAATAGCTGAGGAAAGCAAAGAACTTAGTTGTGTGTAATACTTTTTGTTTCTATTCCTCAACACAGTTTCATGGCTCTCTCTCATCATTCTGACAGTAAGTGGGCATTTTCCATGCCTGGCAGCTTGCTGAGTCGTTGCTAACCACCACTAACATCACTTCAACCTTGAAATGATTACATATGTAGTTTGTAAGCTTGGAAGAGAAAGAAACATTCATGTACCAGATACTGTTCAAAATATATTCCTTGTGACTAGTGAAGCCAGATGCTCTGCAGCACTAGAAGAAACATCAATTTATGAGGCAATAGCTTCTTCAGATGCATTCAATATTTTCCTGAGAAATCGCATGACTCTCTCAGGCTACAGCAGCACATAATCTCTCTGAAGGTTTTCCTCAGTTCTTGGCTTCGGAAAGCATAGATAAGTGGATCAATAATGGAGTTACACATGATAAGAATGAGATACAGGTGAAAATGGGACATAAAACAGATACAGTAGGGATTATGAGGGCATGAAATATAGAAAAGCAAGTGGAGGAAGAGTGGGGCCCAGCACACTACAAAGACTCCAATCAAGATGGTCAGAGTGATGGCGCCCTTCATATTGGCCCCTTGACGAATTGGGCCAGTGCCTGGGAGAATTGCAATCTTTTTCATGTGCAGCCGGGCTAGCATGAACATGTGAACATAGAGAGATGCCATGAGGACTAACATGGTGAAGAACATGGCGATGAGGCAAATGATGACAACGCTGCTGTCAGAATAAATAATGAACAGGACACCTGAAACTGTGCAGGCTGCCCAGATACAGGTGATGATGATACCGACACGCCTCCCTGTCATGATGTTGTGGTACTGGAGAGCATAGAAGATTGTGAAATACCTGTCCACGGCTATAGAAAGCAGACTGCAAATGGAGGCCAGGAGAGAGCTGCAAATCACAGAGTCAATGATATTGTCGATGCTAACAGTAAAGCTGTGTGTGTCGACCTCTGTGTTGTTCAACCAGGTGATGACGATGGTTTCTGATCCATTGGAGATGCTTACCAGCAAGTCAGCCACTGCTAAGCTGCAAATGAAAAAGTACATTGGGGAGTGCAAATTCTTGTTCTTGGCTATAGCTGCGATCACCAGCAGGTTCTCGAGCAAACTGACAAAACCTAAAGTCACAAATACTTCAGGTGAGACAAAAAGTTGCTCATAACACCCTTCTGAGGAATAGCCTTTTTCCATCGATCTATTCAGGTCACTGTGATGTAGTCCATGGCTGTGGTTCCATGCATGAAGAGGCCGATGAACTCCATAGCGGTAAGTGAAATTCATTCTTACAAGGTCTTCATCCACAAGCACATCGTGCTTGGCCAACTTTCAGCTTGCAGATTAATTCCACACATTCCAAGTGTCACTCTTTGAATGACACCCTGGGATTTTCAGTGGCTAGGGATTTCTAAATGCCATTCCAAGGAGCAGCCAGGTCCACGTCAGAAAGAAAATAGGTTTGATATGCAGAGAAAAAAAATCAGTCAGGTCTCTGGCAATTAATGCTTTGCCAACTCCACAAGTAACTGTATTCACTGGGATGAATACAGCTGAAGGTTTCTGTCTTCTCTTTTATCTCCTGGAGCAAGCCTCAATCTGTAAAACTAAAGCCACATAAATGAAATGCTGTTGCTGCTGCTGCTGCTTGGGATTTCTAAGACAATTGTTTCAGAACACAAATATCACCCATTTATCTATGCAATGCTTGCCTGACTGCCTGCTTCCTGCTGCTTCTTATACGGAGATGATATAGAAAGGTAGTTAGAGGCAGCTCCTCCCCTCCTCTTCAGTTTAGTGCTCAACCAATAGAGAGGAAAGGAAGTGGGTCTGCGGGAGGCACTGAATTCATTTCAGTTTTCTATATGTCTTGCAGAAGGGCTTCCAAGACGATATAATTCCTAAACAATACAAAGGAGTCCAAATCGGCACAAGCTGGCAGGTTTCTTTTGCTTGTATGGATTTTGTGATTGACGATGGTGAGCATATCCCTTGTAGCCTGTAAGCCGGATGAGTGGGATGTAGAAAAGAAAAGAAAAACCTATTTTACAGCAACAGAAAGAACAACAAAGTTTATGCGAAGATAGAAAGTGATCATGAAAGAAAACTGTGGGTTGAATCAGCCAACTAATCAAGGAAGAAACAGAGGTGTAACATTGTCTTTGCATCCTCATCAGACCAAGTTCAGTGCTTGTGATTTGTAGTAATGCATAAGTTACTTTTCAAACTGTAATCTGTAAGCAAAAAATGTGAAACTAAGAGAAGAATGCTTCACAATGAGAGTGAATGAGGCAAACCTATAAAACAATCAATCATTGCTAGCATTTGAAATGAATGTGGCCCCTAATTATTCTATTTCTCTTGAATAAATATTTAGCTCCTTAATTATAAGGAATGTGTTTTTTTTTCTATCCTCCTAGTGATCTGTCTAATGGAATGAGAGTAAAATACATCATTATAAATTTTATTCACACAAAAAGGCATTGGTTTCAGTTGTCCATTGGGCGGGGGCAGTGAAATACATTAATATTTTAGTTATCTAAAAGGAAGACTAGATTTCTCTCACTCCAAACCATTTATCTTTAAATTATACATGTCAGATTGGAAGAACTATTTTAAAATTTTCAGGAATATATTTCTTTGAAGGAGACTGGGGATTTCCTAAATTCAGATTGTCTTTCTTTTGAATTACTGTAAGTGTAATTGCTGTGAACATTGATGCCATTTCCTTTATATTTCATTCCCTTCCAAAATCTATTTCTATGTTTCTAAATACAAATAGGCATGAAGAGAATCATGTAAAAATGGCACATTAACCCTAAATGTCATCAAATTAGCAACTGATATGGATTTGTTTAGAGATAAGTGATGTGATATGAAGAAATAAAGATTTATAACCTTAGAGGGGGAAAAATTCACTAAATTTATTTACATTTGTTGTGATAAAGGTTAGAAGGTCTTTCTTTCTCTCTTTCTGTCCTTCTTCCTCCCTTCCTTCCTTTCTTCCTTCACATTTTACTCATTTTTTCTGTTCTTCTTTAAGTTTAGTGCAATTCATTATGCATGCCAGATTTTAATTCTCCAGTTAAATCTAAAAGTCAGCTTGTAAAAGGACTCTTACCCCACACCCACCCTCAAAAATCCTTTTTTTATATATCAGTAGGCATAGCTAAAAAAAGAAAGAAAATTCAAAATCTAGGATAAATGCTTCTCAATGCACTAGGCAGGATGGTAGTTATAATTCAAGGCACCAGTGAAGCCTCAATGAATACAGATGGACAAAAGTAAGAAAACTGACAAAACGGTGTGATGAATGATGAATGATTAATACGAAGACTATTAGATGGTAGCAAATAGATACTTACACAAAACTAAATGTCTATGGAAATTCTCAGTCATCCAGGTCATGGTTGTCCCAAAAGTCCTTTTTTTTCAAGTGGCAACTGGACTTTCTTGTTATTCTTTGAAGACGTTTCGCTTCTCATTCTCATTCTTGGATGAGAAGTGAACGTCTTCAAAAAATTATAGAAAACTAGTTTTGCCCTATATTGAATATATGGAGTTTTGCAGGCCAGAACTCACAGAGACTGCTGTTGCTGAGTGTGCAAGCCCATTGTGCCAGAAGAGACCTCCTCCCTTAAAAATAACCACTAGCTCCGTAATTGATTACTATTATTATAACTGAAGTCCAATCTGGGTTGCAATAAAACCCAGAGAGGTCAGTATACATCCCAGTGCTTTCCATTTAGCATTTATCCTTTTTCTCCTCCCAGGATTTCAGTGGTCTAGTGCCCTGATCTGACAGCCTTAGGAAGGGCAAAAATAAGGCAGAAGACAGCACCATTGTCATTTCTGAGAAAGATCCTGGACTACTTTAGCTGTCCAGTCATAGTTTTCAATCTAGCATGCATGGGTATAGTTTTTCTGTTGTTTTGTTTTGAAATAGAATTACTTAGTAGGCAAGGGGAAGGAGATTTAGACTGCCATTATATTGCTGCTTACTGGATACAGCTGGATGTTTTAATAAATAGTTTTATATGCTAACATAAAAGGCTAACTCTGTAGAGACCTTGAAGCAGGACTCATTGCAAAGAAAGCTAATTTTTTCTAGGCATGGTGTGGCTTTATGCTTTCAAGGCTATAGAAGGCTGAAGCAAGCATGCAAATTGGGCAGTTGAGAAGCAAGATCATACCCTGTTCAAATACTAGATTTTCAGAATTGGTAATAGGATTTCCAGTCAATTTTTAGGAATTGATCTCTTCCCGAAGATCTCTTTATGTGTAAATTTGATTTTTTTTCATTTTCTATGAGCTTATTTTGAACTAGTAATAATACCAATACTTGCTCTCATTCCCTTATTTTAATTCATTTATATTCAGCCTTTTATCCAGGAAAGGATTATCTTTTCAAGAATGAGAGGACATCATTCATACACACACACACAGAGAGAGAAAGAGACAATAACAAGTCCAAGGCCATCCTGTCAGTGGTGCCAAGCATCTACAGTATGTATATGGATTTCTCCTCCAGTTTCTTATGTATCAGAGGCAATGAGTGCATCCCTGTTTCTTTCTCTACAACTCTTTCTGTTTTCTCTTCCTCATCTGCATCTTGAAAACCACAAAAAGTCATCCCTGTTCCCATCCACTATGTGCATGTGCATGCATACACATTGGTTATGTATATAACATAGATATGTATTAGCTTTAATGTTATGTTCTGGAGGATTTCTATAGTCTGCTAAACTCTGGACATATCATGGCCTTGGTAATGTTGCCATGACAATCCAAAACCACCACAACAGGGGGCAGTATTTAGTCAGTGTTGACCTACTTGAAAAAAAAAATCTGAGCAGGACTAGATTAATACCTGAATAGGAGATCACCAAGAAATCCTACCATATTAATCTAGTTTGGAGAAAATAAAATAAAACATTCTATAAATAGGCAATGGCAACCACTTCCATATTGTTGCCAATTTACTTACACACAAAGCCCCCACTGATGGACATGTCCATGTAGTCACCAGGACTTGAGATCAACTCAAGCAAGACTTTACATTTGTTACTTGAAAAGTCAACTTGCAGATTTGCAAAGTGATTCAATGCAACCTAAAATCTATAAGCCATCAATACAATAAATTCCCACTTACCTCCGGAAATAGATATTTACAAGCAAGTTCTGACATTGTAGCAAACATCCTAGCAAGTATTTGGTTATAAATCTAAGCTAATTAATTTCCATTATTTATTTCTCTCAGAAGTACGTCTCTGTCAAAGTTATGCTGTTTTATTCCCAGTGCACAATTTGACAATTGACTAAAGAATGAGTGAACTTCTTAATGAGTTATTAAGAAAGTTTTCAAGTCTGAAGACCAGCCAAGTAAGCTTGTTTGCAGCTGTAAGCTCTTGGCAATAGAACAGCTCTTTTTTCCCAGGAATAAACAAAGTGTTTATAGTAGAACTGATCTATTCCACTGCCAAGATTCTCAAGCCGCATATATCCAAAACTAATTTCCTCAAGTCAAAGTTCAGATAGAAATTCATTCTAGAGATCTCATGGTGTTCTGAATGTTGATGACGCATTTGTGAATAGACATGATGCTGTCATATTTTAGAAACAGAACTTAAATACTTTTATTGTGGCTGTTTTCTAATATGTCTCAGAGCAGGTTTTCATATATCAAATTTAATAACCTTTTCAGCTACCTCTATTTACATTAAAAATGTTTACCCCATTCCAGAGGAAATTGGATTGAAACCCCATAGCAACTAACCTTCCTGGAACCGTGAGTAGAGAGATTACTTCAGAGTATTGATATGATAGCCTGTTCTATCCCATATTGCAACCCAAAGGTTTATGCTACAGTTTCAAAGAGAGAAAAAAAAGCTTTGATGACTTCACCCATACATTTGTTCCTCAGGTTGGTTGCTATCTTATCTTTTCTTTTAACTGTTGTAATTCTTTTAAACTTGGTTTTAATATTGCTTTTAACTGTATTTTATTTTTGGTTTTATTGTAAGCCATCCAGAGTCACTTAGGTGTGATAGGCAGTGTAAAAATTGGATGGATGGATGGATGGGTGGTTGCAGAGGATACAGAGTTAGGTGTAAGAGTTAATAGCCCAAAAGGTAGAAATAAAAGTGAAAGTAATCTTGATAGAATGGAGAAATGGACTGAAGGTAACTGAATTAAATACGGTAGAGAAAAGTACATGTCACTCTGTGAATCAGACTTAAATGCAAATTATAGGATGGGGACAATAGTTGCAAAAAAATAATCTTGGAATAGTAACTAACTGCAAATTCAGTATGAGTCAATACACTGATGAGGTTGCAAAGAAGGCATCTGCAATTTTAGGCTGCATCAAGGGAAGTGCAGTTTCCAAATTCTGGGAAATACTCATTTTACAGATTTTGCTTTGATCAGACTCAAGCATTGTGTCCAGTTGTAGGTACCACACTTTAAGAAGAGATCCAGGAAATTGGACCAGGTTCAGAGAAGAACAATAAAGATGATCCATGGGGTGGGGTGTCTACAGCTTAGCTACATATAAAGAGCTAGAAAGAGATGGATATATTTATCTTTTCCCCCAAAAAAGATGAAGAATTTGATAACATTATTTATCATGATAAAATGTCTCAAAAGAACATCACAGAAAAGAAAATTAGATTGGTACTTTGTTATTCCAGAGTACAGGGCATGACACAAGAGAGTGAATTACAGAAAAGTAAATATCTATTAAACGTTAGGGTGGAAAACTTTTACGGTATTTACAATAAGCAACTGTTCTTTAGTTCTTCATGTGGAAGCTAGACAGTCATCTGGTGGGAATACTTTTCTTTAGACTCTTAAATAAATGATGTTCTAAATGTTTCTTCCATCTCATCTATGATTCTAACATAGACTATGGGTTGGTCTTTGTAGATATGTTGAATGGCAGTAGATAGATTTCATCATTATTTTCAAACTATTGAAAATAATTTCCTAGAGTCCCTGAGCAGATGGAATCTTTGAAGAAAAAGAAATAAAATTATGCGGAAACGTTATAGAAGTAGTTTACAGAGAAGAAGGCAGTACAATCCCACATAAAAATATCTGCCGATTTTAAACAGGACAATTTATCAAAATGTTTTGTGCTGTCAAAACAAGCACAATCTTTAAAGTAACTAATAGAGAGGAATAGTTTAATGGGCCTAAAGGGATTGGATAAAATGTGGTTTTGACAGATAAAGTATATACAAACTAATGCCTCATCTGGAAAGCTCATACAGCTCCTCTTCAGGGATGTTCCTAAGCAAATAATTATGTCTCTAGTATAAAATGTCCTAATCTCTGCTTTAAGGGATGTTAAGATTTTTATTTATTTACTTGACCATGCATTTAATTAACTTTTTAAAAATCTTGGCAAGGACAATTACTGCAGTATTAAGATACTGCTTTGAACTGAACAACTCCAAACAGTGTAGCCCAACAATATATACTCCATCAATATGCAGTGTAAATAAAAGCAAAACTATTAGGAAACTGCCAGCCAGGCAAGGAAGAGAGATCAAGTGATGAAATTACACTCCAGTCACTATGTAGCCACCCAGAAACCTAGGGTTGACCTTATATGTTTGTTCTCAAGAGAAGGCTAGGAATCTGTGGAGATTCTTGTAGTATAGGTAGACTTCAATAAAATAGTAAACGAAAACTCGTCACGTGTGGATCTAATTACTTGTGACAAATACATGACAATTTTACATAAAAGTAAAATAAATTCACTTCTAATATTAATCAGTGAATTTGACCTGAAGTAGCCAGACTTAATTCCAAGACTTCAGAAGACCATCATACTTGAAAGCATCCTATCCTCAAAGACTGTCCCATCTAATTTTGGCATAACTGATAAGTGCATGTTTTGCACATAGAAAATCAAAATCTTCATTCCTAAGATTTCTGTTTAAAGGTGCTATGTTTAACCTGTCTGAAGGCTGACTTTTTCAAATCCCAATAAATAAAATCCCAATAAAAATCAGAAACCTTAAAAGATACCGTAGATGCCCATCAATTGTACCCAGTCAGGAGACTAAGCAGGAAGACTCTACTCTTGATCACAAGTTTTCTGGCTCAACCCTAAATAGAAAAGAGGAAAAATAAAGGTAATGAGGTTATTGAAAAGTTTTCTTAATATAATAGATAGAAGAAATCGTCCACTCTTCAAAATCTAAATTTAAACTGGTTGGGAGAAATGGAATATTTTTGTTAAATATTATTACCATCAAAAGAAATATAATGCATAGGATATAACCAACCTAAAACAAAGGAGTATTTTCCTTTAAAAAAAAACATCGTTAGTTACTCCCACAGAGAATTTATACATCAGTTAATCAATATGTAAATATTCAAGGGATCAAATAGACACTCTTGTTTGTGGAAGCTTTTAATTTATGGATCCTCTCCATTCCAATCTTTACAAGCTTCAATGTAAAAAAAAAAAAAAAAACCACCTAGCAGCTATTTTTATTGAACAGGCTATAATTCATGAAAATCTGTGAAAGCATTTTTTTTAACAATTAGTTCTGTCTAGTAAATTGTACAATGGGGATAGCAAATGAAATATATTACTAAACTTTTACCTCACAGATAGCTTGTAAGTGTTTGTTTGCTTAGATTTATAATACTTAACATTGCAATATTTAACATAGCTAGTGGAGCAGCTTGAGGTGGGCAGCAGTAAATTGAAAATAATAAGTATCTTGACATAGTTGTGGAATCTGCATGTTCTGAAGAAGAGAAATGCTATGCCAGAAGTGTCATCAGAGGAACCAGGTGAAGCTGTTCTGTCCAATAAGCAATATGGTAAGCTGTAACTTTCAGAATTCTACAGCACATCTGTCATTACCCAGCTCAATAAGGACTAAGGTACTGTAGGTGTTAGAGATTCTGGACCACTGAGAACATGTGGGCTGCAGGAGTCAGGACGGGTGACTAAGCAACCAGTCTACCTGGTTGCTGAACTACTGAAAGAAAAGTTGCTTTCCCAATCACAAATAATTAAAGACTGAAAACAAACAAATAAAGATTTAGTATTACAAATCAACTCCAATGAGAGGAGGAGACCTAAAAAGAATACAGTGGCATCCAAAATCAGAAATAACAGAACATAAGCTAGCAGAAGTAGAACTGGAAGAACTATAAAGGCCTATGCAGGGCAAAGAAATTGAAGTCTTATCAGAAGTAGCTCAAACAGTAGAAACAAACCAGGGGAAGTTGATTATAGGGGAAGCAAGCATCACTATTAAATTATAAGTGCTATGTGCTTAGAGCTCAAAGCATTGTTAGAGACCCCACACACCCACTTCATGGTCTGTTTATGTTGCTCCCCTCTGGAAGGAAGTTTTGAAGTATTTCTAGCAGGACTGTAACAGATTCTGTAACAGCTTTGTTCCTTATGCCATCCGTCTGGTAAACTCACAAGATTCGTTTCTCTCACCATGTACATGTACATATCTGAACTAGACTGTGTTGTTTCTCTGTGTCTGTCTCTGTTGTTTCTCTATATACATAATTTTTATTTGTTTGTTTGTTTGTTTTGTCATGTTTATGTAGTGTGTGTTGGTGGAGACCCTTTGAGAGCTGTATGCAGTGAAATTTCATTTTAATGTATGCCAATTAGTATATATTCAAAGTGACATAAAGTTATTCTAAGAATTGTTTTCATTACCAAATCAGAAACTGTCTCCTCTACCTTTTCCTCAGAAAGAGAAAAGTCCTCTAATTGAAAAACAAGAGGGACTGAAATGATGATTAACTGAGAATCTAGAACAGCACAAAACCAATATAATAAATTTGCCTCCGTTGACAGTTGTCACAAAAAAGTAGCTAGCACAAGTACTAAAATATGCCAATATAAGCACCAGCTCACTGCAAGAAACAAGCCAACTGATGTACAGTATAGCTGCAGTTATAATTGAATTGCTTAAAATGTAAGACAATGAACAAGAAAACAAAGCCAAAAGGTGCATCATCAAATGGAAGATCAGATTGAAAAATAAGATCAGCATACTACATTTAAATGCAAGATAGCTAGAACAGATGAAAGAAAAGAAGCTGGACAAGAAGGCCAAAGAATAACTGATCAAGAAATATCACCTAGAGACAAGGAAAGTTAAGGAAGCACTGGAAATAATAAAGTAGAAAATAACAATCATAGCAAAAATATAAAATCAACGAGTATGAAGCTTGAATTGTACATTACAGGCAGAACCTCACATTTCAGCCAAATTTGAAAGGTATCCATCAATCCATCCATGGAGAGACTGCAATGAACCAGCCAACACTTGTCAAAGCAGAAACAGTGCAGTTCTGTACATAGCCATGGGACAACCCAAACCAATGCATGCAACTTAGAGAAAGGAGATGAAGAAAGGGAACGAAGAAGCCAAAATGAACGAATGTGTGGTAACAGTAGAAATGGTATAGAAAAGAATTCATCAGCACTTGGTAGCAGAGTGATATTTCCTAACACGGGGGTGCTTGCTAAAGCTAAAATATAACTCCCATCAGATGCAAGCAATCGGTGCTGAAAACACTCATGGCTTGCAAAGAGTCACACAGTCCTCCTTCAGTCTGTCCCTTGCTCAACCCTAAATGCCTTAGAGTTGCCTGAAGGAGGTCCATCTTCCTCTGTTGTTTCCTGCTCTTCTGAATGCTCTGCAGCTAAATCACCAACAGTGACATGGCAGTCCAAAGTGGTAAACCAGATCAGGGAACCGATTCCATAAGAAAATTAAAGCTAATCTTTTGTTGGACCTGGGTTCTGTATCCCATCCAGGGCTGCCACTCATGTGGGAACACACCCACCAGCAGCTGTCGGCCTGTCAAGGCATCGGGAGACCAGTATGAGGAGCTTCCAGTGCCAAACGAGCTCTCCGTTCTCTTCCTCGTGCACAAGACTGGAAGAGCAGTACTTGGTCGGGGAGAGCCATTGGGATGGCTAGAGCAGTCTCACTTAGTGGGCCAGTGGACCAGCTGAGAAGTGCAGCCTGCACAAATACAATTAGCCAACTGGCTGCGCTCCTCCTTAATAGAAAATGCCTGACAGCTGTGGGGCACAGTGGAACATGTGTGCGGAATGCGGGATGGGATGTACAAGGTGTTTAAATGGTGGTGGGGCCGGAAGATTGTAGAGCTGACTTTATTCTACTTAGTAGTTGTTATAGGTGCCAGCTGTTCTACTAGAAGATAAACCATTATTTGTTTTTTCGCAAGCATCTGAGTTTTCTTTAGTCTGTTCATTGGGACTTGACATCTTTATTGAGGTAGGCTGTAGTAACAGAGTCTCGCAAATCTCCTTAGGTTTTACCTTCCCTCTTACTTACATCTCATTAAGTTATGGAAAAGCCAGCCTAAGTGTCTTCTTAACACTGTCTCCTTTCCCAGGATTAAACAATGTCCTTGTTGCTTCTATAATGGCTTCTGAATATCTCCTTTGTGGCCCTCTGTATGGCTTTCTATAATATAGGACCGTGATGGCGAACCTATGGCATGGGTGCCACAGGTAGCACACAGAGCCATCTTGCTGGGCACACAACCTGTCAGCCAACTTACCTCCACCTGAGCATGCACATGTGATTACGCATGCATGCATGCACGATTGCAGAAACCCAGCTGGTCTTTGGGCCTTTGCTGTGCATGTGCACAATTGCAGCAGGAAATCCAGCTGGTCTTCGGAGCGCTCCTGCGCATGCACATGTGATTGCTCATGGGTGCATGAGTGCCTGTGTGCAGCGTGTGTGCATTGCATATGCAAAAGCTACACGCGTGCGCAGGTGGTGCGGTTGCACATGCAGCGCACATGAACAAGCCGCACGCAAGTGCAGATGGTATTTGTAAAGCACGTACTTTTCGGCACTCACTAAGTAAAAGGTTCACCACCACTGATATAGGACAGGAATATACAGGTAGTCCTTGACTTACTATAGTTCATTTAGTGACTATTCAAACTTACAACAGCCCTGAAAAAAGTGACTTATGAGTGTTTTTACAGTTATAACCCTTGCAGCATCCCCGTCACATGATCAAAATTTAGATGCATGGCAACTGGGCCATATTTATGATGGTTGCATGATGGAATCATGTGATCATCTTTAGCAACCTTCTGACAAGCAAAGTCAATGGAGAAGCCAGATTCACTTAACAACCGTATTACTAACTTAACAAATGCAATGATCCACTGAACTGTGGCAAGAAAAGTCGTAAAATGGGTCAAACTCACTTAACAAATGTTTCACTTAGCAACATAAATTTTGGGCTCAGTTGTGGTCATAAGTTGAGGACTACCTGTAATATGAGCAAAAAAGGGGAGAATTTATTTTGCAATTGGACCAAGAAGAGACATAACCGTGAATATTGATGTACTTACTACATCTGGGTGAGTGGATTCATGTGTTATAAAATTTGCTTCTGGTTTTGATGCATCTTATAAGCAAGCTAGATATGGAAGTAAGTTTTTAGTAACAAATTGTACTTTTTGATCACTCTACCAATGGGGATGTAACCCAGAGCAGTGCGACCTGTTCTAACAATCTGAATCAATAATGAGGTTATGATGTTATATTTTGGTTCACAAAGATCTTTTCACAAGATTGCTTACTGTAACTATGTCTATCTTTTGGCAAATTTAAATCATTCCTTTTCTCTAGGAACTTAAAGCAGCTTAGATAGTATAGGGATTTCTCTTCATTTTATCCCTACAACAGCCCCATCAGATAAGGTAAGGTGAAAAAGAAAGAACTGGACATAGTCACCTAGTGAATTTATGTGTCATAGCCCAATACCATAACTATTACTCCATACTATTAAAACAAGTTAAGTAAGAATAAACAGACTCTTTGGGACTGTTTGCACCACTAAAAGCACAGATGTCTAAAAATCAAGACAAGCAATAGGTGGAATGGTTAATGCTAGGGGTTCAGCTGGCTTCTTAGAATAAGGCATTACAGGTTTCTGTAAGACACAATTATATCAATATGTGACATCTATAGCAGAGGTCTCCAACTGAGTCATCTTTAAGCCCAACTTCAACTGCAACGCTGACTGGGGAATTCTGGGAGTTGAAGTCTGCAGGGCTTAAAGTTGCCATGGTTGGAGACCCCTGATCTATAGGACAGCTCAGCACAATCACACTCCCTCCATGTATGGGTTAAACCAGGGGTGGGCAAACTTTTTGACTCGCGGGCCACAATGGTTTCTAAAATTTGACAGAGGGGCTGGGCCAGAATAG
>JAEANM010007457.1:0-17716 GCA_017656035.1 Myanophis thanlyinensis | reverse complement strand
TCTTGTGTATTTTACTTGCTGTGAACCGCCCCGAGTCCCTCGGGAGAGGGTGCGGTATATAAATTTAATAAATCAAAATCAAATCAAATCAAAGGTGACTGGAGTAGGCTGGAATGACGAGGGCTTCTTACAGTCCAAAGCTGCATGTGACCCCTTTGTGTCACATGAAGCCCAGCCCCCATCCAGCAACACAGGCGAAGGGGCTTCCTGACACACAGCAGACAGTCATTCTCTGAGATCTCAAGCTGGAATCATACACAAAATTGGTTATATGAAAATGACTTTATACTTCTCAGGTATGTCTCATAGATTTGAGGGGAACACAAATGAATTTGGTTTGTTGTTTCTTTGCACACTCTTCAAATGATTACAAAGACAAACAGCCAAAACCAGTTTTATGGTTTCTTGTATATCTGGATTTTTGAAGGTAGTGGTCTTTTTCATTAAATAACTAAAATGCTTTGCTAAAGTAAACCTTTGGTTATTATAAGGCTTCTCAGAGGCGGTAGCAAAGTTTTGTATATTGTCTTGTACAACTGTAAATCCTAGGAGAGTCACTGCAGATACACACAGAGAGAGAGAGAGAGATTCTTCTGTTACTATAACACATATAATCTTTTTCCTACTGGTAAGAGAACTTTATGTGAATCCTAAACACACACACACACTCACACAAAAATTATACCTATTTTGACTAACAACTGATAATCTCCTGAATGTTGGCAATTGTTGTAAAGCAACTGCCAGAAACTGTATTTCTTTGTACTTGGTGAAAGTCAGCACTGCATATTAGATGCTATCATGTACAAAATGTGGACATCATTAATCTTTTGAAGGCCAGGTACTGTTTTCATTATCTGCACATTTACAACATCTGAAAGAGGACGCTGAGTTTCTTTATCAGCTTTATCTTCACTCGTAACTCCTATGTTTCTCTATCCATAGCTGTTACCCAACTCTACTTCTAGATAGCCTTTGATTGCATCTTTTATTCCTACTCTAAAATATTATGAGAAAACAAAATCACTTGAAGTTAATGGGAAGTTTCCAATAATATTTTAGATCAGGTATTAACTAGTAAATTACATTAATGTAATTGGAATGTGATTTAAACTCTCTTTATGGAATTGTTTCTTTTTTCTTTTACCATTAGTCAGCAATAATGTAGGCTAACATATTTGGTTCTACAGAAGAAAACTAGTTGGGCAGCTAAAAGTCACATGGAATTAGCATCTTTTTATTCATCACTGAGACTGTAAGTAACTGGTTGGGCAGCATCTGTCTTGCGACACTTTTAAATAACTATGTGAAAGCTAAAACTGCTTTTAGGATTGCCAATAGGTCGTGGTTCTCAAGAATGATTTTGTTTATCAGATCTAAATTGCTTCACTGCCCTAACGTGTACCAGTTGCACTGTACTGTACAAGATTACACATACTGTACTATTTCTGGCTTCTGGGGTTCTCACTGAATTTCTTATTCAAGTATTATTTGGGCGACAGCTATTCAGAACATGATAGCAACCTTATTTCTGTACACAGATGGTCCTCGATGTACGAGATCAATGGAGGCCAGCATTTCTTAAGCTAAACAAGGCAGATAATAAATGAGTTTTGGCCCATTTTACAACCTTTTCGTAAAAGGCTAATCGAATCACTGCAGTTGTTAAGTGAATTCATTGACTTTGCTTGTCAGAAGCTGGTTAGGAAGGTTACAAATGGTGATCACATGATCCCAGGATAGTGCCAGTTTGCCAGTTGCCAAATACCTGAATTTTGATTACATGGCCATGGGCATGCTGCAACAGTATGAGCCATTTTTTTTCATTGTTGTAGTTTCAGACAGTCACTAAATAAATGTTTGTAAGTCAAGTCCTACCTGTACTTTATTAACAATATCGTTGTAAATATATTTTGTACGTAATGTTAAGCAGTTCACAATCTTCAAAGTACAATTATGGCTTTTCAGATAAGTGATTGGATCAAGATTCAAAAGTAGTTAAAGTAAACTTAATGAAACAAATACAGATAGGTTGATCACAACTCACTTGGCCCATGATTTCACTGGTTCTGTTCTAAATAAAACTAAATTTAAATACTCTAGTAATTACCCAAAGAGTTACCCAAAACCTGAAGGACAAAGAACCAATAATGTGTTCAACATTAAACTGAACTGGCAAACAGATCATTTTGCCACAAACTTTATCAGAAGCTATATTATATTGCTTAAATTATAATACTTATTTTAAATATTTTAAATGTGTACCTCTTCCTATGAATTAGTACATACAAGCTTAGCATAGAATGTGGTCTTTTTTACTATGTATTTCCTCCCTTTCTGCAATGTATAGGTGTAGTAAATTAAATGAGATCCTCATGGGTTATATTTGACTTAGCGGGTCATGAATTGCACACAGTTGCAACAAAAGAAATACCATTATCAAAAAATAGTACTGAAGATATTTTTGTACTAATTACACCCAACAAACTCTTAAGTAGTTGTCTGCTTAAGAAATAAGAAATTCTCATTTTGTCATAAGTAAAAAGAAATCTGCTAACAAAGTCTATAAACCAATAAAAACAAATACATTCTAATTTCTTTTTAAAGATCAGTACACATCTCATCTTGAGGCGTTTCTAGATTTATTTCTATAGTTCTGTACACACATATCACAGTGAAAAGAGGGTTGTGAATTGGGGGACAATGAAATGGCAGATGTTACAAATGAGAGCTTTAGAGTGTGTGTTTGTCACCGCATTCATTTCCAATCAGGCATAAAACTCGTACCACACCTCCTCCCTGGGAAATGAGGGATGTATAATCAGTTTCTGTGGTAAAGAGCTGCTTTTAGAGCTTTATGGAGAGAAAAGACATAGAAAATGAAGGCATGGAGTTTAATTTGATGAAGGAATGAAGAAAGAGCATGTTCACTTCTATGTGGAATGAGGCTTTAGTGTAAATCAGGGGTGTCAAACTCAAGACCCACGGGCTGGATCCATCTCTTGGGGTACTTAGATATGGCCCTGGAAATAGCAAAGGGCCGGCCCATGGTGCTTCTGCCAGCGAAAACAGGCTCCTGAGCTCTGTTTTTGCTGCCACGGCCACCAGCAACCCTCTGCCAATGAAAACAGCTGCCCTCCTGAGCTCCATTTTCACTGGCAGAGGGTTGCAGGAGGCTGTGCCAGCTAAAAATGGAGCTCAGGAACCTTTTTTTGCTGTCAGAGCACTCGGCCATCACAGGCACCCCTGACAGGAGTGACATAGAGCTGGCCACATCCAGCCTGTCCACGCCCACTCTGGGCCCCTGAGGTCAAACACAACCCTGATGTGGCCCTCAGTGAAATTGAGTTTGACACACCTGGTGTAAAGTTTTCAACTGTTGATCATTGGTCCTAGGAAGATATGAACATTATACTTGCAGGAACTCCCTTCTCATCTATTCTGATGCTTCCTGAGTTAAAATAACACTGACCAGAGGAAAATGAAATGAGAAACTTGACTCCAGCTACCTTTATTTTTTAATAGAAAATGTGGAAGCTGGGTATTATAATATAGCTGAAATTATTCTGCTGGGCACTTCAATCCCAGGCTTAAAACAATCATGGAAATATTTGCTGCTACCTACCTATCAGATGTTTCCCACAGCCTATCCTTCCCCAGAATATATTGACTTCAAGAAGAAAAAGTGGCATTTTAGTCACTAATGTGATGCCAAAATGATTTACCTACCGAATGTAGCCTCAGCATATTAATATACATTTGATGATTAGGCAGTGATTCTGAGGGGATTGGAAAGTTATTTCATAAATCCATTGCCTCCTGTTCTAAATTGCCAAACGTTGACCTTCACTGTGACTTTTATGATAACGTAATCTGAATATGTATTGTCTAGAGCAAATCACATGGGACTATAGTTTTTAAAAATGTATGAATATTTCATGCAGACATGCTTGAACAAAATGAATTCTGTATATAAAGCAGGAAGGGAGATGGAAGCTCTTGTTTCTAATGCTATACTGTTACAGTATATTAGAAAGGGCTTGGGCATTTTCCCTTCTAATTTCTCATCACAATCACCTAACAAAGATGTCTGCTATGACGTCTTGGAATGTGTCAATCAACTAGCCCAATACCATTAGACACATATTTAATTTAGGTTCCACATTCAACGTTCTGCCATAAACAAAAGCACCAACCATACTGTTGAAGAGAAGAAACAGCAACAAAGAGATGTAATAATGACAGCTCCAGATAACTAATTATCAAATGATAATGGGATTCACCAAATGAAAAAAGATTGCAAATGGCTTCTAGTTAACTGATGTGTATCTTACCTTATAGCAATGTATAAAGCGTTTCTATTATTTTTCAAAAGAGAAGTTAAATTGTTACCAGATTGCAAGCATCTTTTTTTTTTCAACAACTACAAAACATAAATACATCTTTACCACCACTTTCTAGTATTATTTTGAAAGAATAGTTGTAAGTGGCTGCTTCCCCTAACCACTTTAGTATCACTATAATGATAATCAGCTACTCTCATCTTTTTCAGGTGTTTTTGTTCCCACTTTTACAGTCAGGAATATCACAAATTCAGCAATGGTGATGTATAAAATAGCTCAGCAGAATTTCCCCATGGAGATCACATATTATTAAGTCTACTTTACTCTCTAAAACAAGGTAAATTGTTAGTGTCTGTTGCAAAATATAAGTTTTCTAGAATTTTGTCACAACAGCAACGCAATGAAGCATCCATATCATCCACAACTTTCTGTGAATTTATTGAAGGGTAACTGGAGTTTCTATAATCATGAAAAAAGAAGAGGTCAGTAATGTCAGAAACCAAGTGACAAAATGTATATGCAATGAATAGGTTGCCACAGGGCTAGATGACACATTTTTGTAGAGAATATAGTTGGGGAATAGTACATCTGTTCAAACATAAAGACGTAAAAGATAACTGGTTTCATGCTATGTGATGAATCTTTGTTTTGCACCATTCCTCTTCCCAGTTTATGCAGACAATCAAGTTTCTATCATTATACCTTATATGCATGTTCCTTTTTATTCTCACTAACTGATCAGTGAAAATAGACAGAACCAACCAAAGGTCTCTAATTATGACTTTGTCTACTAATTTGATTCCAATAAACTGCAACAGCCTATGTTCAGATGCTGTGGAAAAGCATGATGAGTTCTAAAATGAGAAACAAAAATATCTGGTGATCTTCTCTGAAGCATAAAATAGAGAAGAAACAAGTGAAACACTTTATAATGCCTGATGACATTGAAAATAATCTTAATTTCCTATTACATTCAAAACATTCAACATATATACTGCATGTTCATCAAAATTGGGGCATTTATGATATCAAGATTCAATAGCATAGATGTATGCAATTGGGTGGATTCATTCCAATTGCTTTTTCTAATAAGATTTAAAAATAAAAACCAGGAAGGAGCCAACATTTATGCTTCAAATTTGCATAGTGGATACAACTAAGCAGCTGGAAATGTAGTATTAAAGATTCATGGGGAAGGCTGATGAAATAGTTTCTTTGTCGAGAGGGAAAAAGACTCTTGACACCATGGAATAATCCGGGATCATGATAATATGGCATAGCATTTTCATTTTAAAAGACTCCTTAATAAATTTATATGGTATTTTATTATTGTTTTCAGTTGATAAAATATTAAAATGAAATTAGATTTAAATTATGAGAATCACAGTTTAATCTAAATCATTCAGGAGGTTTTGAGTCACATATTAAATGCTTTCTTTGACAGATACTTCCATATGGGAACATTATCTTTGTTTCAAATATATAGAAGATGATGTGAACTACTTTCCAGATTAAAATAAAATAAAATAAAAAACTACAGGTATGCATATCCATGACTATGTTAAATTTGATTTTTAAAAAGGTCTTCAGAAATCTATTATTAAAACATCATTGGTTCCCCAAGGGGACCAGTAGCATACCTACCCTGCAAGAACCTGTAATCCCTTATTTGTTAATTATTTGTTCTTACCCTTCAAGACCATTCATTTATATGCTTAGTCAATCTACAAAATTAAAAACAAGTCCCTCATGATATAGAAAATGTGTTTTTGAGGGTAGTTTCCAATCCTTACATTTTGAAGGCACATTCCAAAACTAGGATCATAAGTTAGAGAACATACTGTAAGCTAGTCTCTTATGCTTATCATAATCAGTACATAGTATCTGATAAAATTTATATAACGAATGTTTACAAAAATGGAACTTAACAGGTAAACTATAGAATCTATGGGGCATGACCTATAATACATATTTTAGAAATTGATACTTTTTGCAACACAAGTTGATAAGTCTAAGTTACATGTAACCATGAATCTCTTGCATGATTTACTCAGAACCCACACCAATCAGATTCCAAAAGTTATATTTAACATCGTTTTCATGTGGGAGGTTCATGAACATTACATTGCAAGCTTTAAAACAGATTTGACATGGTTTATTTTTTTAAAGTCATTTCCCCTACTCAAAAAAAGCAGGGAAAAGATTAATTTGGCCCTGCCCATGACTGAAAGATCATGGGCAGAAAGATCCACATCTACTTTGCTTCGCTTTGGCTAACTTATGCACTCTTCATCAAAACTTCTTGATGCTCTCTTGAAATGTGCTGTTTGATTATCTTTTGATGTGTTGCAGTAAAATTTTATTTTGTTTCAGTAATCCACAACTCTTCTGCTGACATTTTCTGTGTCATCTGTTGCAATTACAGTTCTAAATTCATAAGCTAGTGTCTGGGATGAAATATCCTAGAATATAGCATTGAAATTTGAAATATCCTAGAATATAGCATTGAATATCCTAGAATATAGCATTGAAAAATAGAAATTCTTCCTATTACTTTTTATGAGCAACTTAGTTGTAAAGAAGCATCACTTTTCCACAATTTCAATTTAAAAATTGGAGTGGAGTGAGTGACAAGTTTGGCTTAGTTTCTGAAGAAGAAATATGATATACAATGTCAAAGCTATACTGCCCCGAGTCCTTTGGGAGAGGAGCGGTATAGAAATCTTGACAATAAAGACAATAAAGCAAAGATGGAAGAAAAAAATAAATGAAGATTGTGACCAATTATATGGGAATCAAGTAATGAATGGGAAGTATCAGAAGCTACAGCATTCTTGTTCATATGTTGCACTTCTCTTTTTCATGTGGATAACACTGATGTTTATGGAGAAGCATCTCTAAAGTTTAATACCTTAGTCCGTATACAGGTAGTCCACAAGTTATGACCACAATTGAGTCCAAAATTTATGTCGCTAAGTGAAACATTTGTTAAGTTTGCCCCATCTTATGATTTTCCTTTCCACAGTTGTTAACTGAATTATTGCATTCATTAAATTAATAACATGGTTGTTAAATGAATCTGGCTTCCCCATTGAGTTTGCTTGTCAGAAAGTAGCAAAAGTTTATCATGTGACTCCAGGACACTGCAAGTGTCATAAATATGAGTCAGTTGCCAAGGATCTGAATTTTGAATCATGAATCATGGAGAATGCTGTAAGTCATAAACGTGAAAAATGGACACAAGTCACCTTTTTCAGTGCCGTTGTAACTTTGAATAGTCACTAAATGAACTTGTAAGTCATGGACTACCTGTATATTACAAAAATATAACCTAGGTCTATCATTTGTTTTGTCAACATTCTTTTTGTGATCTCCAGCATGCAATGCCACCTTTGAAAGGACTAAGGTATGGGCCCTTTCTGCATTTTGAAATGTTGAGGTCATGCAGATAAACTCCAAAATGGTCCATGTTTCAGTCCTATTCAATGTGGCCTGCAACAGGGTACTGAAAACTCCAGCTGTTGTGCTCTTGACAGTCATAATGACTGTAGGACCGCCCTGGACAAAATGGTATTTTAAAAAATGGCTTTAAGAGCTAATTAATCTTTGCTCTGACACTTTAAAAATATTTAGGTTATTCTTTAATTTTAACACCTGCTTTTTCAACTTAATCTCCTTTGTAAGCAATTCTTCAGTCCCAATGACCAGCTTTGATCTCTACCATGTTTTTACAGATTTATACTTTTGGATTCATGGCTCACCTCAGATTACAGCTATTAACCCTTGCAGGGAAAAGGCAGCTGCACACCTATATTCATGAGTACTAGTCATCAGTGTTTTCTTTCTAACGAATGGCAATCTTCATTATTTTAACAAACACACTTCTGATCTGATGTCTCTTACAATTCTCAGCAGTTGTGCCTGGTGGATTTAATAATATCTTCTATGTCCCAATAAAAAGCAAAAATGTAAACAATCTACTTTTGTTTCAGAAATTTGACATAGCAGTAGATGACAAAGAAACATGAGTATTTTGAACATTAGAAAGCTAAATAGTGAGGTTTTTCCCTTTTATGTTGCCTAGGAACATTCTGCTGATTCGTTGCGATGACCATTTTTTACTATTCTTTTGCAAAGCCTGGGTCTTATACTTGAAAGGGCAGGGAATATTTCCTGCACAGGGAGAGAATTATTTTGACTTATTCCTCCAATGATTCAGCATGTGAATTAGCAGTTACTCCTGTTCAAAAGGTAGCCCATCCGTCATTTCCAATTCATATATCCATATATTGCAAATTTACAATCTGGCCACCTGCAGCAAGCCATCCAGCTGAAGCTTTTTGAAAAGAGTAGAACATGCAGATAACAATTCATCTGTGCTTCTTTTTTAGATTCTGATTTATTGGGTGAGTTTTTCCAGTATGTCCACATATTTGCAATGCATAGAGACACGCCATTTAAAATTGAGATGAAAGAATTCAGAGACAAATGGGCTTTGGGTACAAGCATAACTTCCAAGAACTTTGTGGGATGGATCCATAAACATGAATTGATGGTTATAATGTCAATTCTGGATGAAAGAGCCTTACTGAAGGCATAATCTTCTGATAGTAAAATAAAGTCTGTCAGTGACCACATTGAGAAATTCTGTGAACCTAGAACCATGAAAAATATGCCCTAGTGAATGGGCAATGTACTGCTTCGTTACTACTGACTTAAGTTCACTGATTTCTTGCATCCAGAAGGAATGGCTAAAAATAGACAGAAGACTTGGTTCTTGTGGTGTGTTCATCTGTAATGCCATTCTGATATAAAATGGTATTGTGAAAGTCATCAATTACTGAAGTTGCCTGTAGATCAAATTATATATGTGATAATATGCAATGTACTTGAGAATAAATTTAACTATAGTTGGTAGACTTATTGGCTTAGAATTCATTTCTTGCAATTTGTGACTGGCGTAGCCTTGGAGACTTTTAGACAAATGCATATAGTCCATGCACAGCAGCCACAATTGGGGCCAGTCACTCTTCTAAACACCACAGTCACTAACAAAACATCCCATGATCTCAATGGGTTTATAGTCTCATTTCTCTTTCAGTTGTTGAGTAAACCACTGTGGTCATTAAACAAAACATTATGTGATAGTGACTGATGACTTTATTTCCACCTTTTCTATAAACTCTGCTTATCCCAAGCCAGTTGCAAATCATGCATACAGCCACAACATGCTTCAACAGTTGTAAATGTGAGGATTTTCCCAAGGCTATTATTTACATAGTTATAACTTTGAAATGCTAACAAATGAGACAGTTGGTAAGTGAGGACTACCTGTACACAGCATACCAATTTGATAATGTCATAATGAAAGAAATTGTCCAGACAGAATTCTTGCAGACTTTCAAAAAAGTTCTTTAATGGCCTTACAAGATGATATCTTCAGGATTGTGCTTTAAAATTTATTTAAATTGCCCCACTTAAAGATAAATAATTATTTGAAATACCTAACAGCTTCTAGTTCCAGAATAATTACACTAAATACTACAGCAATTAAGACACTACTTAGGACAACTCTAGCATATTCACATTTCTCATAATTCTGAACTTTCATTTATGTACCATTTGCTCAAAATTGCTTTTTGTTCAAAATATGTTTTATTTGATGGCTAATATTACTATTAATATTGGCTTTTATTGTTTATTGCTATATTTGGAAATTAGTCTCTAAGGCATATGAGGAAGTTGCATAAAATCTTTTTTACAGAATTGTTTGTTTACAATTTGGTCTTTTAGGAGTTATATGAATTATTTATCTTATTCATTCTTCTTTTCTAAAGAAAGTCTCTACATTATGAAGAGTCAGTCTGGTATAATAATTATGATATTGGATTAATATCAAGAAGATCTGGCTTTAACTTTGTCTTTAACCTTGAATGCTCAATGGCTGACTTTGCGCCAATTTTCTCTGTCCAACCCACCTTAAAAAGTTATGTGGAAAAATTGTGTTATTTTCTAGGAATGTTGGGAAACAACCTTGGAGTACTTTGCATAGAATTTGAATTTGTAATTTGCAATTACATTGCAATATCTGCTTGAGTCGATTTTGAATGTTGTGCTTTTAAAATGTAGCCACTCTTGTGACTATGTTAGACCTATAGAGCAAGGATATCCTGTATGAATGATTGGTGTAGTCAAGTTCTGATTTATATTTTAAAATGATGAGAATTTCTGGATGGTTAGTATAGCTTTGATCAGTGTTTTTCTGGATGATGGTTGTAATAAAGTTTCAAGCTTTTATAAGAAAATATTGATTATTTTTGAAATGCATGCTACAAAAACTTGCTTCTCTAAAACTAAATCAAGGAATGCTGATGAGCTTCATTTCTTAATAAACTGTACCAACACCAGCCAACTTGAGTTATCCAAAATTACAAGATGGAATAGGCACTTTTTTTCCCAACAATTGACTTCAATGTGAAAATTTGCATTTATTACATTCACTTTATTACAAGCATACAGAAATCTTTTAAAAGAAAATATGCTTAAAAATCAAAAGCGATCACGTTTCCCAATTTGTCTTAAAAAGTGCTATCTTTAAAAATGTTCATATCAAAGTTTTTGCTGGGATCTACTGGTATAGTATGAGCCAGACTTCTATGCAATTCTTCATTTCACATTGATTAGGTTCCTAAAAAATCTCTTCCTCCCTTAAGCCTCTAAAATGAGCTTCCTTAAAAAAAACACTAGCTACCAGATAAACCTGCAAAATAGCATGCAGTAAAATCCCCAACTTTTACAACAGTAATTGATCCCAGAATTAATTACATAAATCATGGCAGTTGTTAAGTAGGTTACCATGTAACTGCCCATGATTTTATGACTTTTTGCAGTGACTGATAAAATAAACCCATTATACTCAATGGGCATTTTTGCTGGAAATAAACACCAGTTTCATCTAAAAATGATAAGCATTGTAGTCATGTGATTTAGGATGCTGCAAATAGCCATAAATGCAGGATGGTTGCCAAGGTCCCAAAATACAGTCACATGACTGCAGATTGATGTAGGTGTTGGAACTTTGAAGCCATGTTGTAAGTAGCTCTGGGGAGGTCTGTTATAATTTTGAACAGTCACTAAACAACCAGTTCAAAAGTGGAGGACTACATGTCTATGTATTTAATTTAATCTTAAATTAAAATTGCATTCTCTATGGCAAAAAAATATAAAGAAGGAAAGATCAGATCTTCTTGTCTATGGAGATTCTCAAAATGTCAGATCAGCTCTTCTTGAACCTTGGTGTAGATTTTAGCTTTGAAATAGAGGCTTTATCCATTTATTAAATGGAACTAAATATATATGTTATTAAGTGGACCTTGTTTTAAAACGTTTTTCTATTGTATATGTTGATAATTGTGTTAGACAGGAGAAAACAAAAAATGTTAGTTTGTCATAGATTACTTGCAACGAAAAGAGAATCTGCGTTAAACCCAGTGGTGGAATTCAATTTTTTTTACTACTGGTTCTGTGAGCGTGACTTGGTAGGTGCAGCTGGGAGGTGTCATGTGACTGAGTGGGCAGTTTCTGTAAGCAGGGCAATAAAGATTAGCCTGGAAACAACACCAGAATATATTTTTCCTGATTTTCTTACAGGATTTACCTTGTAAAGTGGAAAAAAAAACAAAAGGAGATTTCTTCTAACAATTGGTTCTCTGAACTGCTTAGAAAATTTACTCCGGTTCTAGCTAATCTGTTAGACCTACTGAATTTCACCTCTGTTTAAACCACAATGATTCCTAGATCATAATTATGGAGAAAAATGCAAATCTTTTGATAGAACCATAAAAACATAGAAAGAAGGCTTATGCTGTGCATCTTGGAGAAGTTGGCCTAAATCATAAGACACTGTAAAGAAATTAGAATTAGAAACAGTTACCATGTTTTCTGCAGGCATACAAAAATATTGATTCAGCTTCAGAAATTTAATTAGTAGAATTTAACAGTATGGTCCTTAAAGGCATAGCAAGTTTCATTTATCCTACTTTTCCCTTATTTAAAACAAAAAATCCCCCCTCCTAAATGTTATACTTGATCTTTGATATATGTGTACAAGAAATATTTGTGCAGCTATTTGTATTTTTAAAAAAATATGTCCTAAAGGAGACCGTTTGAGTAGCAAAAATATTTCCCATGCAAACACAGTATTGAACAATACCACTGTTTTTACCAATAGCATATTTATTTCATATTAAAGATGCAGACAGTATAGTTTTTCCCATGTCAGAACAGCACATGATGCTGCATTTGGTGCTTGGTCCCACTAAAAATCTTGACAGACTTGTGGAACTTCCACAAATTATCAGTAGACCTACTTTTATTTCTTAAATGAACATGTATTTCTCTCATCTCCCAAATTATTCAAGCATCTTTGTAATTCTCTAGTAGAAGAAAGATACATGATTGAACTATGGAATCTTGGGTGCACTCTGAGCTTGGTTATTTGCTTGCAGACATTTCATTGTCCAGCTAGGTAACATCATCAGTGCTAATGGGTGTAGCGTTTGTTCCCTGTTTCTAAACAGTAGATTGCCCTGCTAATATTGGTAGGTATGTAATATAACTGTTTTGAATGTTGGATTTTGTCATTTTAAATGTTAAGTAAAACAAATGTTGCTTTTGCTCTATCATCAGAGATTGCAACTACTTTTCCAAGAAAAAAAATTGTAACTGATTCTGGCAAGAATTCAATTATGCTTAGATATAGTTGAGTAGCAACTATATGTAGGCATAATTGATGGAGTGGTAGTTTGTTGCTGGAGTTATTGTGGTAAATAGCCATGAACTTAGTACAAAGCAATAGCCTTAAATACTTGTTTTCTACACCCATTTGTGAATAGTCCTTTCATAGAGAACTACGTAGTTAACAATTGTTCAAATTTCAGAGTGATGGTTTCTGGTCAATCCTATTGAATCACATAATTTATATACAGAAAGCAAAGACCTAACCCAGTTCCTCTAATCTTACAGTCTTTCATTATATGTAAAGGGTGACTGGCAGTACTCATCAAGATCTAAATAATAGAAATATTTTATTATATTCTCAAGCATTTTTATGGTAGCAGAGTGATCCATGGTCAGCATTCTTACAGTCTTATCTTAGTTTACAGTTTTAGACACAAAATATGTGAAAAACAAGGTATACCTTATGCTTTCCTTAGAACAAGATTTTTACAGGAGAACAACAATGTCCTGACAATTATGTATGACACCTTTTAGCGTTTTGTACTGAAGCCAGAAGGTGTAAATGCATCACAGTGTTTTTTGAATCAAGATAAATTATTGTGATATCTTTATAAACTGTGTTTGTCTTGGATCTCAACACAAGTAAATGTGATGATCAGCTGTTTCATGTAATGTCCTGAACATAAGATTAAGATTCTGTTTAAAAGAATGTTTCAGTGAAACACATAGAGTAAGTGTTGGCATTTCAGTAAATGTATATTTTATAGTATAAATTGAAGAACTGACAAACATTTGGCTTATATTAAAATTAAACTTCAAAGTGCCATCCAACATGTACAGTAGATTGTAATCTGTTAAACCCTGCGTGGTTTGCAAACCACTGGTGATATAATCCTAGATTGATAACCCCTAATTTCCACAATGTACATATCACAGAAGTTTATTTTTATTTATGTAATATTTTTCATCCACCTTCATTATTTTTACAAATAATTTGAGACAATAAACATATATAATGCAGCTTCCTCCTCCTATTTTCTCCACAATAACAACACTGTGAGCAGTGTGTAGGGGTAGGAGAAAGTAACTGGCCTAAAAACACCCAGCTTGCTTTCATGAGACATGGTGGTACACTGGTTAGAATGCAGTACTGCAGGCTAACTCATTGCTCTTTCCAAGAGTTCGATTTTGAATGGCTGAAAGTTTGACTCAGTTTTCCACTGTTCCGATGTTGGTAAAACGAGGATCCAGATTGTTGGGGGAAATGATTCTGTAAACTGCTTAGAGAGTGCTGTGTAGTTGTATATAAGTGCTATTGCTATTGCTTTGTCTAAGGCAGGGCTAGAAGTCACAGACTCTTGATTTCTAGGTTAGTTCCTTAACCACTAGTCCAAACTGTGGGTTGTACCCCCACCCCGATTTATAGGTGCTGCATCTCAGCAGCAATTTCTACTCTTTGAATGGTCTGTTGCCTGAAGTAAGATTTGACTTCACAATGTTGCCTTTATTATTAGAATCAGTTGTTTCAGAGACCTATGAATTATTTGTATCTAAATTGATTGTAATTACAATTCTGTTATTATGGTTAGTTATTTTAATTTGTACCGTAGATAGATTACTGTGAACTCCTGAGAGTTTTGCAATTGCAGCGGATAAAAATATCTAATAACACTCACTTTATTAGAAAAATACATCCATACTTAAGAGATAATATATTTCCCATTAAAAGCTCTAAAACAAGTCCCTGTATCGAGAATTAGAGGCTGAAGGCTGGAGGTAATGCAGTAATATCTCTAAATCATGGGGAGTGAGGGGATGCAAATCTTGGCTGGATTTCTACACAGCCACGGATGCATAGATTGAGTTGTAAAAAAGACAGAGAAATAGGTGGACATGAATATGCATTGCAAGTATGTAACTTTGGTTGGAAGCCTAAATTCTCACCAGTGTTTGTTTTTGCTTTGGATTAACATATCCTGTGAACCTATCTGGGTTTTCTTTTGTTTTGTTTTGTTGTAATCTGTGGTTTGTGGCTTATTGTAATATGTGAGCTCCTCAAGTGAGATTGGCCATACTTTGGTCAAAGGGTGAACGGACTCACTGGGCTTTTCTGCATAATCTGTCAATCTCAGCTTGCCCAGAAGCAGCCTGGAATTGTAGTTTTCTGCTCCACTTCAGAGTAATGTTCTCTGGTTTATACCAGCACAAACCTGCTGTGCTTTTCTTTGCTGCATCTTATATTCAGTCAATGTCTATGCTACCAATAATAATTATGTGGAGTGCTGGCCTGCTATCTTCCCCTCTAGTACCTGATTTCTGCCTTCCAAAACGTTTTTACTTTGTGTGCATCCACATAAAGTCTGAACCCTACTGTGGTTTATGAAGTGAATCCTAGATGGTTTTCTGTATGTCCAATAAGCAATGTTTTGAAACATAACTTCACTGCTTCTTATATTCTCTCTGGTTAGATTCACTGGACCGTTTTGGAGAAGTGATCAATTTGGAACCATAAATTTTACACTGCTCTTCAGCATAAGGAATTTGGAAAGCGGTTTAAGAAATTTGGATCCAAAGGAATGTCACGATGACAATAAAAATTTATTGTAAGGAGGAGAATAAAGTATATACTGCAGAAGATGCAAGTTAGAAATTAATAGCTTTCAGCTCTCATCTTTCCCTTTTGGTAAGAATTACAGTCACTGTTTGAGAAGTGAAGCAGAAATATTAAAATAAATGCAGTTCACAGATCTGCAGCTGACAGCAGCACTTGGAAATAGTTGGCATATGGTCATTTATTTACTCAACACTTCTGGTTCTGTATACTGAGATAATGAAGGCTAAAAACAGCAGGATAAGAAAATTCAAAAAGTTGCTGTTTTTGTTTCCATATATTGCACAAAGAGTAAGGCCTTATACTGTGATTAATATCAATTTTTGGCTGTAAGAGAAGATATGTCAGTTGAAAAATCTCAGACAATAATTTCATAGTTAAGTTCTGATCCATTTAATTTAGCTCTTCAACTACACTTACTATGGTAAAGTAAGATGCTCTCTAGGGCTATGAAATCATGATAGTGATGTGATTGGTCATACATATTAAATTCAGCTGCCTGTTTATCTCTAATAAGCAGAAGAAATATAGCTAAGAATCATATATTCATAGTCTAGTAAAAATACTAAAATAGGCCAAGGCTACATAGTAAAGAAATAAATTTCTGTGATCTCTTGTGACACTAGTTGGGAATTTGAGGCAGCACAGGAAAATCATTACCATCATGCATACATTTTTGTGAAGATTCAACAGGTCCATGGCATTCTCCCATTTGACAACCCATCATATACATCAAGAATGCTTTCATACACTATTTCAACCTTCTTTTTCTCAAAACTAAATACATAATAGCCTTCATTGTTTTGGTTGATACTGTAATTTTTTTTAAATTTATCTGAAGTTTTGCTGTTGCTGTTATTTGCCCTGGATAAAGTGCATAACCTAGATTCTTGGTCGTCTGAATGTAGGACTTTGTTACTGTTTATAAATGGCCTATGGTGGGTATGGGTAAAGATATGGATGGAAGGAATGGAATTGTTCTGCTAACCTAGACTACGCCAACGCTCTTTACATGGGGCTCCCCTTGAAGAGTATCCGGAGGCTGCAGTTGGTGCAGAATGCGGCTGTGCAAGTGATTCTGGGGGCTCCTCGGAGCTCCCATGTTACACCTCTTCTCCGTGAGCTGCATTGGCTCCCTGTGGCCTTCCAGGTACGATTCAAGGTGTTGGTTATCACCTTTAAAGCGCTCTATGGCTTGGGGCCCAGGTACTTACAGGACCACCTGTTGCCACCATCAGCCTACCGCTGACCTGTGCATTCCCACAGGGCTGGCCTCCTTGGGGTTCCTTTGTCAGGATGATGCCGCCTAGCAGCCCCAAGGGTTCGAGCCTTCTCTGTGGCAGCAGCCTCCCTCTGGAACGAATTGCCCCTGGAGAGACGGACCATTATGGACCTACAGACCTTCCAGCGTGCACTGAAGACCTTTATGTTTCAACAAGCCGGTCTGGCCTAGTACTGTCAGTGGGGGATTTTAAATTGGTTTTTAAATTAGTTCTTAATACATTTTAAACTGTTTTAATTTAAAAAAAATTAAATCTTAATTCAATTGGTCTTAATTTAATTTAATTTTAATTGTTTTTTAAACTGTCTATCTGTGTGGTTTTTTTTATATATATTTCTTTATCTTTATTAAATTTTCTTATTACAAATAAATAATAATAAAAATAATCATCACTTTAACATATAATTTCCCCCATCCCTCCCTCACCCCTTTTCGTAACAATAGTATAAAAATAATCAAAATACCACAAACCTTACTCCAATAATTATCTCATTTTTCTTACCCCTTCCCCCCCCCACACACACACACTTCCCAGAACAGGTAGTAAGTATCGTACTTTCCTGACCTATATTGAAACCAACTAATTATCCATCCAATTCCCCATGTTAATTTCAAATCTAAATAGGAAGCAATAAGTCCCCTTCATTCAAAAGTTATTTTCATATTCTTCATCTGATATTTCCGTTGAATATACTCAATCCATCTCCTCCACTCCTCCACGAATCTTTCATTCGAATGGTC
>JAEANM010007456.1:0-17717 GCA_017656035.1 Myanophis thanlyinensis | reverse complement strand
TCCAGTTCCTTAACCCCTTTTAGCAAGTAAATTGTCATAATCCTGTAGTTTAAATCTTTATATACTCTTGTTAGGGTATAAAGTCCTCCTCCTTTCGGCATATGGTATTGCAAAAACACTTTTCCAGAAGGGATCCCTCTTAGAAAAATCAATCCTCAGCTATTTTGATATTTCAGCATTTCCAGGTTTACAAAATCTTTTAAGTCCATCATTCCGGCATCTTTAAAAATGCCTATTCTCAAGCACAGTGCTTTTTACAATGAAAGTTCAATTTCCAACTTTCTTTGTTGAGAGTCTTTTGATGCCCTTTCCCTTTAAATCTCCTTCCATCTCAGCTTCAGGCTTTTTTTTTCTGTTTTTTTTTTCCTTTTCACCGCTTAAGCAGTAATTAGCACTAATCCGAGCAGCTTTCATTTAAGGTAGTCTCTCGGGGTTTAAATTCAAGAAAATAAAGGATCTTCTCACCCAGTTTCACAGCTGCACGCCAACTTCTCTCCTGCTCCGTCTTAGATGTTAAATGGTTCGGTTGTCGTTCTGGTCTTTGTGGCGACCATTTTTGACCGCCTCTTCATCCCACCATGGCTGAGGGGACTTTCAGCCCAGGGATCCTCCAGTGGAGTTGCGCTGTCCCCCTGACCACTCCGGGCACCCCTCTTCTATCAACCGCTCCTACAAACTGGTGTTAGGCTCCGTAAGGAGCCTACAAGCAGGGGAAGACCAGTGGGGGAGAGGAGCTAGCCTCTTTCCCGACTGTATCCACTGGAACAAGAACTGAAAGCCCAGTAAATAAACATTTTAATCATGTTCAGTGGAGCACAAAAAATTCCCCAATCCCAAATTATAATAATACAAATACAGAATATCTATCTTTAAGTTTTAATTTTTGTATTAAACTACAAACTCTCTAAACCATTTCCTTTATGTTAAGAAATTAAATTGTAAATAAAAAAATATCACAGGGATGAATACTACAGCTGCTGTCCTTGGGCAACACTGATATGAGAAGACATGAATTCAGATGGATGATGACGTGGAAAAGAAAAGATAAGCAATATGTTCTTGCTTACGTATTGTTTTGTAAAAACCAATTAAGAAACAATAAATTTGCAAACAGTAATATTTCATTGAACTTTGATGAGAGACTCTATTTTTTTTCAATCATAATTTCTTAACATGAGTTGCAACTGAGATGACAGATTGTTCTGACACATATAGTTGTTATGGAACCAGGACAGAGAGCATTTTTGAGTCACTAGGTTTACATGCATATTAGGCTCATCAACATTCTGTACTTGCTTCTAATGGTACTGGTGCTTCATTCATTCTTTGTACAAAAATACACTAATTTTGCAAAACTACAGGAAAAGAAAATAAATTGTAAGCTGAACACCATATTCTACTTTGCTGGAACTGACTTCATTTTTTGCCTTGAAAAATGTTTTATATAAGCTTTGATGAACTTCCTGTTTATATTCCTATAATCCCACTTGCTCTACACATTTTCCCATGCAGAAATCTTTTCAGGTTGCTTCTGAATACATTCTGTCTCCATAGTTGCCTCACATGTCTTTTTAAATTATCCTATGATTGTACAGCATCTTTAATACCAAAGTCTCCTGACTCATTTAGACGTAAACTTTCCAGCATACTACAAAATCAGTTTTCTACAAAAGAAAGTTGAATTCAAATGTACATTGCATAGGCCATGGTCTCAACACTTAAAAGTGGAGAGTTGCTGAAATCATTAACACAGAAAGAGATTCATTTATTACTCATACTTCATTCAGCATATGATACCATGTGCCTCTTGTGATCTCCTTTTGCTTAAGCTAGGCCCAGTATTATATTATGCTTCAGCCATAAGTCATTTAATTTAGATGGCTATAATATGCTTTCAAGAAACATAGAAGTCCTGGTGAGATAATTATTTTTAATCTATTAAAAATGTTATATTATGTTATATATTATATCATGTATAAATGTAACATTAGATGCACAACAAATTGATACCACAGATGTTTCAAAAAAATGTACGTTCATGGAGTTTAGTACAAAAAAGCATAATATAGGATATCTGCATTCTGAAGCATTAACCTATAGTCTAGGCTTGAAAAGGAATATTAAGAACTAATTAAATAGATTATAAAAGTGATGTTGTTAATCTCAAGAATGTGTCTTTCAGAGAACTGATTACTAAAAGGAAGACTGAAGTATTAAAAAGATTAAAGTAACAATATCAACAATAGCAGCAAATAATTTACTTTTAGAGAAGAAACTCATACAGGATGATGATGATGATGACGATGACCCTGATGATGATTTATATAGAGTGGTGCTAGGCAGCTAATACAATAAAAACATCAATTGCAAAATGGAATAAAGAAAACACATCGGAAAACAAAATGAAAATGGCCACTGAAAATAAACCAGTCAGCAACTGTTTCAATTATATGGTTCAATCACTTCTGATTCCCCTGCCTCACAAAAGGGCTTTATAAAAGGCCAATAGAGTTGGGGCTGATTTGGGAGGAATACTGTTCCAAAGAGCAGGCGTTGCCACAGAAAATAAATGTTTCCTAGGTCTTTTCAGTCCTAGGAAGGCAATCTTTAAGTGATGAGACCTAGACCAATGTGGTGGGTAGAGACAATCAGAGAAAAGCAGTCAGTAAAGCAGCATGGCCTCATGCCATTAAGGGATTTATAGGTGATAACCAGTACCTTGAATTGTATCCAGAAACATATTAGAAACCAGTTCTGCAATAAAGCAAAAGGTAACGTAGATGTATTAAAGCATGATCATAACTGCTTGCACAGCCACATTCCAAAAGAGCAACTGCTGGATGTTCTTCAAGGCAGTTCCATGTAGAATATAGTGGAGCTATCCACTTAGGATAGTGTTTCTCAACCTTGGTGACTTTTAAGATGTTTGGACTTCAGTTGAAGTCCAAATATCTTAAAGTCGCCAAGGTTGAGAAACACTGATTTAGGAAATTACCAAAACAAGAGTGATTATGCACAGCTTCCTTGATCAAGGAAAGGGCATGATTGGTATACAACATGAAATTGTGCAAAAAAACCCTATTGACTATGGTCTCTGCACGTCAAAGGGTGGAGAGTAGAATAAATTTCTGATTTGTTCTCCTTGCATACTCTTTTAATGTAAAGAGTGTAAATACAGGGCTGTCTTAATGCATAAGCCTGATGGGCACTTGCCCGTGGGTCCCACAAGCATAGGGGCCAATAAAATAAATATATGCTTAATTTTATCATCCATTTACATTTTTATTCCTGTGAGTAGTTGTTGTAGGAGCCCCAGTATACTGCTTTGCCCGGGGCCCATAATGCTGTTAAGACAGTCCTATGTAAATAATAAGTGTGCCTCTCTTGTAATAGATTGATTGCTTTGGAAGAGGACACTAAACACATCAGTAGAGAACCAATTCTTACACACACCATTGTAGTTCTAGGACTATGGTTTTAATATTTTTACTGAGATGGCAATTTATAAGCAAGATTTCTATTGACTCAAGTTGAACTCCTGGTAAATTCATGAACATGTCCACACAGTTTTCTTGGCAACAATACAGTAGTAGTTTATATCCTCCCTCCCTTACAAGACCCCTGTGTGGAGTACACAGAAATAATTGAAGAAATTTTAACTCTTCCACATTCAATACATATTATATCAGATTGAATTTCTCTCACTGCAGGAAATCAGGCATTATTGTAAAGGCAGATTTAGCATCAGAAACAGTTCTTTCTCCAAGGAAATTCACTTAAATTTCACTTTAAAATGTAGGTATCATATAATGTGTTGTTATAGAAACTAAAAGTATGTACAATGTTTTGAAAGAAACACACATCTAAAAAAATAAGCTACTTAAAAAATGAACATAAGGAGGTTCAGTTCCAAACTGTGGTTATATGACATTCCTCTTATTTATTATTTATTTACCAATTCGATTCCCATTCCTTCTTATTATGCCCATAATCCTGAAACAACCTAATAATATTAACATACATTTTTTTACCTAAGAAAAAAACTGAACTTTAAATGTATATTTCAGCTCTCTAAACTAATCTGAAGCCATATTTATGTTCTCAATGAACAGACTGATACAGATTTAACAACAGTGGAATATTCATTGCATCCAAATAATCAAAGACTCTAATGTTAAGATTAATAGTAAGATGATTTGTGGATGATTAATTTAAGAACAGCTATAGAAGTGCTTTTGTAAAACTCTATATCCTCTCAATACTGAAAGAAATTTGAGAATTCCTGGCAATTGTAAAACACTATCAACAACTCTATATCCAAGTTATGATAATAGCAATAATAATGACCAGTATCCCAGCATCAGTAAATACAAATTAAAATATAGCAAAATATTAATGTTATTAATACTAAAAAAACTGCATATTTAAATGATTTTTACAAGTAATAATTAACACATGAGGATTTGCTGGAATGAAGATTAAAACATAAATTATAGACATTTACTATTGACCTGTTGATGATTTTGGGAGATCCTTTGAAAGGAAAACGGCAAAATTAAAGGATTTGTTGGGTAGCTGGTTTTAAAACAAATAAAGATGAAGATGTTTGTTATCCTTTATGAAAATGGAAAAAAAAAACCAAATGAAATTGATGGAAAGAACTGGTTTTCATATTGATAAAAAGTTAAATACTTGGTTATTGCGATGACTAGCATAACTTGCATATTATAGTGGAATAATTGTGTTATGCAATGAGTGTAAATGAAGAAGAACATGTTAAGAAAGGAGAAATTATAATTGTCATGGTTAGGGAGAATGTCTATGATAAAAATGGATGTTTTGTCAAGAATGGTGCTTTGGTTTGAAACAATTATGACAAGTGGTGTAATATTTATACATGGCAGAAAAATTTATCTAGGTTTGTGTCAGAGAATCGTGTAGCAGTTGTCCAAATGAAGTCAGAGACATTGACATGAAACTTGTAGTTTTATGTAAATAAATATATTTTACATCTATATTTACAGCAGATAGTCAAACAATTAGGAGCTTCTGAAGAAAAAGGGGGAGAAAAGGAAATTTCCCCCTTTTCACCCACAGTAACCAATCACAGAGCAGACTGCCTCACGTAGGAGCCAGCATTCTCCAACCAATCTCCAACCAATAACTGTGTGTTTTGGCTCCTTCTACAACCACACTGTTTCAGCTACTAAATTTAAATATCTAAATGGTTTGTATGGCAAGAGAAGAAAATAGGGTTAAATATAAAAATACTTCAAAATACAAAGAAATGAAAAGGATTAGGTCTACCTGATTGGTAATTCTATTTTGCAATTTATTGCTTAGTCTGGATAAGTGGATTTGACTCAGAAGCAAGAGAGTTTTAGAGCATAATCTGGGGTTTGGATGGCCTATTTTCTATGGTATGATAATATAATTTTAAGAATCATTATATTAGAAGTGCCATATGAAAAAAATTAAACAAACTGTGCCTAAAAATTTCTCTGGGTGTCTTAGCCCAAGAACCCATGTTATCAAATTATTTCCAGATATGCAAACACATACATTAGAAACAATTAATCCTTGGTGCATTTGCTACAAAAGTTTCCTTTCTAAAAAAATGTATATTTTTATACTTATACATATTAAATTAAATAGAGAATAATGCTATTTGTAGGAGCAGAAACATGTGTAAATCAATGAAGGATAGCAATAGCAAATATATCAAGAAGTAAAAGAGGGCCAACCAATGTTGAGAGTAAATATAGAGGCTTACAAACAAATTTTGATTTCCCTTTCATTATTTCTTTTAAACACATTTGTGAAACATTTACAAAAAGATCTGAATTATTGGAATCTGGGTTTGAATGAATTCTCATTTGAAAATTCTCTTTAAGCAGGGGGTTATCATGCAAGTCTGCTGAAATGGAGAATAATTCCTACAATATTGTTTTGCCCAATCTTCTTTTTTTAAAAAATATATTGTCATCATATACTGTACACAATTCTTTCTGGATACATATCCCACCACTTTTTAAAAAAAAATTCCAATGCATAATTGAATTTACCTACTTCTTTTTAAGAATGCCTTTGTTTTATTCTATTTGACTTTTGCTTACAAACTGAAGGAAAAAACTCTAGTTCCCATGTACAGTATTTAGCATTCAGCTATTTCTGTTCTGCCGTGCCATTTACTTGACTGTAACAGTCTTACTCTTGTATTTTGAATTTGGACTGATTCTTAAAACTCTTGAATCCTAGCAACGCTCTCTAGTTCTACAATATTTACATAATTGTTTACATGGTAATTGAAAAATAGTTGAGTAATCTAAATGAAGCAAATAAATGTGTAAATATAACTATTTAAATGATAGCATCGTATGATCGGGACATTGGGTAACATATGCAAGTAGCTGAAGGAGAATCAAAATAGTCTTAAGGAGCTCAATATGAAAAAAAGATAAATTGAAGCTGAAACATTACATATTTAGTTGCAAATAAGATTCATTAAACTAAATAGGATTTGCTTCTAATATAATTGTATAGTGCTCCATTTTATTTTGTAAAAAATATTCTGGGAATGAATACACACACACACACACACAAAATATAAAAATCCAGCATTTAGTCTCTAACTTCACATTATTTCTAGGCCAGTGGTGGCTTTTTCTTACCAAGTGCCGAAAAGTATGTTCTTTGCGTGAGCCATCCACACTTGCATGAGGCTCCTCCATGTGCACTGCATGAGCAATCACACCATCTGTGCATGCAAGCAGCTTTTTACGTGCAATGCATGTGTGCTGTGTGCACGCACTCACGCACACATGAGCAGTCACATGTGCATGAGCAGGAGAGCTCCAAAGACCAGCTGGATTTCCTGTTGCAATCGCGTGTGTGCACAGCAGATGCCCTAAGACCAGCTGGGTCTCTGCAATCTCGCATGGGTGCATGTGCAATCGCATGTGCTTGTGCATGCTCAGCTAGAGGTAAGTTGGCAGACAGCTTGTGTGCCCAGCAAGATGGCTCTGTGTGCCACTGTGGCATCCATTCCACAGGTTCACTATCACGGTTCTAGGCTATGGAATTTTTTTTAAAGTCCTCCCCCCCTATTATTTTTTTTATAAATAACTCGAGGCAGTGAACATATTTAATAAATCTTCCTCCTCCTATTTTCTCCACAACAACTCTGTGAGTGACTGGCCTAGTCAACCAACCCAGCTTTCACACTTACCTAGAATTCTTCAGTTAAATATCTGTCACCTATTATATTATGATAAATTACAACCACTCCTGTAGGATTATATTTAAAAAAGGAATTCTACTATCACAGATCTTTTGAAGGTATTTTCAAATATACAGTATACTGTGCTTACAAAATTGCATCCTTTACATTATATACTAGTAATCATAAATTTGGCTCTACAGATATAACATATATTTCTTTCTTTATATTTCATCAGAACATGGACTAAAATGTGAATAATAAGAATGCTTTATTTCGAACAGCTTACAACCTGTGACCATGCACTTAACACCATCAAACATCAACATCTGTCTATCCCAGGACCTTGGAAAGGGCTTGATGGGGGCACAAAATGCCAAATCCAGTCTAAACATCCAGTTGACTGTGCAACAAACCATAATAAGCATAATTTCAAGTTCTACTTTATATTCATGCTGGTATAGGAGGAGAACAAAAGATGAGGAACATTATCTAGAATGAGGACAACCATGCTTCCATAATATTACATCATAGTTCAGCATGCCTAAAAGCAATCATTTAACCAAATTCAATCATCCAACCATATTTTGAAAAGGCCAGACATATATTTAAAGATTCATGCCTAAAATTTTTGATTATATTTAAGATACAATCCTAATATTTTTCCTCTGTATAATTATCAGCACTTCCAGCATATTTTTTAAAATCACTCAGCAGTGAGCAACTGCAGATGGCAAGTCTTAAAAGAGTACTTCAGTCATGCAGTGAGATACATCATCTTGATTATTTTGAGGACCTATGGGCTCTCATTAAAGAACATATTCTTCAGAAGTTATACAGAACCATTTAAAAGTAACATCAATTTGCCATTGTTTTCCTTATTTTTTTTCTTTCCATCTTGCTTTAAGGTATTAAGTTATGTCATTTTTAAAATTTAAATATATTATATGTACATGTCAATATTATTTCAGTAGCAAAATATATAGTACAGCAATAAAAATCAACCTGAGTTGCAAAATTCAATTTCCTCTTTAAACGTAAACAACTAGTGCTCACCTTTCAAATCCAATCTGCCTCATTGCTTTTTCCCATGTCAAACCTGCAGAAAGAAAGACATTAAGTTTTTTTAGGTAGTTTTCATTTTTCAGTGGTCAAGAGACCAACTGACCGCACAAGGCCATAGTTTTCAATGGTTTTTATATGTATATTTAAAATAAAAGTTTATTATGGGTAAAAATAATTGGAATTTAAAAACACAAAATGGACATTGATACTGAATTATGTACACACAGTGAACAAGTAATAGCAAAAATATATAGACTTCTGTTAAGATTTGAAAAAAGGAACAAATTAAAAATAGCAGGATGAAATGGGCTATTAATTTTGAATGTAATATACAGACACATGTGAGACAGTGCGGGAAACTGGTATGAAATCAGATTGTGTCATAACTAAAGAGGAAATCTTTATAAAATTATCTATTGGTGGTATATGAGACTAAACAAATAATCAAAAGTGTAGACAAATATTTCAAAACAATTTTAGAAATGTTAAAATACGATGGGACATTTTATCAAGGCCTGGTAGACTTGTGATAAAACCAAGACATTTTGGGTGCAAATATGTGGACTTTCCACTGAAAGAAGAAAAGGAGAAAAAATAAAATAAATGATTCAATGATATACAGGTTCAAAGATTTAAAAAGATGTGGATTAAGTGAGATGCCGAAGGAAAGTTTAGAAGTCATACATAACCTTTGTTCTTTTTTTTCTTGCACCTTTTTCTTTCTACCATGTCTTTTTTTCTTTTTCTTTCTACCATGTCTTTTTTTCTTTTTCTTTAGATTTGTCTATTACTTTAAGAAAAATCATCAATAACATTTAAAACATGGTTTTCATTTTTCTATATAGCAGGCAACCCGTGTTACTGCTATTTAAATTCATTGTTTTCACAGCATAGAAATCCTCATTTTTCTTATATTGCTTAGCAATAAGACAGGCAGGAGGACCAATTGCTATGATGAAACGATGCAATGGTGAATTCATACCAATATTCAACCAATTTAACCAATATCAGTGCTTGCAGTGAGTCGTAACAGTGATTTGCTTTGGAGCACAGGAAGGACAGCCACATAAATAACACCAACAGCATTGGGGCAGTATAAATAGGTTCTTTCAGCAATTGCTGGAAATATATTTTCAAGATGCCAGCTTATAACTCTAGAAAAAATACCTGGATGCTACACCATTTAAATTAATCTTCTTTGCCACCCTTAAGCTAAGCTAAGTAGAAATCAGAATACTTTAAAAATTTTAATATTTGCTATTTTTACTTGTCATAATAGCAAGCCACCCAAATCCAGATATTGTCTTTTGTTCCAAGATACTTTTTATTTTTAAAAAAATCTATCCATCTTAATGTCTAGTTTCAAAATCTATATATTACTAAAACTCATTCCTGTAATTTTTAATTGGGCAAAACAGTGCATTAGGGGAACAATTTCTGAACTAAGCTATCTCAAATGGACTAACTTACAGAATATGTTCAAAATCTGGGACCTATGTTTCCTGTGGAAATGAAAGTGCAAATGTTGTAAATCATTTTATGACATAAAAATTATCATAAAAAAGCTTATGACATAATAAAAAATGTCATAAAACATTTCCTGTGGTGATATATGATTGTGCTATACATTTCAACATGGGCTACTTAAGACAAGTACATCTCTGAATTTATCTTCCAGAGTATTCACCTTTCCAGTGAAGGCTATACATTCAAAGTATTGTCATTGTTGAAAGGCACTGAGGAATCTGGTAAGGAAATATCTTTGATAAGGATGACCCAAGAGTTCATGAATTGTCTAGCTTTCCACTAAAAGCCTAGGAATTTCTAGTATAGATCCAGAAGATTTTTGACTTTCTTTATTGATCCTAAATTCCCACATACATGTGGGGATAGGCTGCATCTGAAAGTGGTGAAGCCAGACATAACACAATAAAGACAAACCTCGGTATAATTTACAATTTTATTTTAGGAAAAGTTTAATGTTATTTTGAAACACCCTTCTGTAGTACTAAAGCAAACTATATGTTTAAATTTAATTTTTCCTTTATATTGGCAATACTCTCCAGAAAGAAAAAGAAAAATAATTTGACTACAAAAAAAAATGGAAGGACATTCCAATGTCCAAAATAGCAATCCTATTTTTTTTGTGTGTGTGTGAAGTATCTGTTTATCCCTTAAGTTTATTTCTCTTATGTCTCTTCTCCCACTTTCCCCCTTTTAGTATCTTTTTGTTTACTTACTTACTTGGCTATTATAAGAAAAGGGTATTTTCCCAAAATATAGGAAAACTTTGACGAGGTTCATCCATAACATTAAAAATTGTTTCTTAACCATGGTTAAATAATGCACAATCAGCTGCATTCATTATATTAAGTCAAAATTAAGTATACTAATAACTTGCTGTGATATCTTATTCCAATCTTTGAATTAAAATGTGAAAGTTTAAAGTTTGGGAACTCAAATGTTTGCAAAACTGCTTAATGACTGCCACAACATATGGCCATAATTCCAGGCTCAATTACAGTTATAGTCAAAGACTATATGTACATTATGATTTTTTTAAATTGTAGCTAGTTATGATGTTAAAGAAAGCTCCCAATTTTACTAATGCAATATGTATTTATTATATAAAAATGAAAACAAAAGCTTGTGCACTCTTCTTTGGTCATATGGGAAGGGAGCCAAAGGCTCACTAAGGCTAATGCATACTAAATTATGATTTGGCATGGCATATAAATGCAGTCACAGGGTCATGGGTAAGCATGCTGCCACATTATTGTGCCATGCATAGGCACTCTACACACAATGTTTTTATATACATTTAGTCCTAATTTAACTATCATTTAAAATTATGATAGACTCAGATTTCTTATGACCCATCCTCAAAGTTATGACTGTTGCCCAAACAGCCATAGTCATGAAATCACATTCCAGATATACAACCTGCTCACATTTGCACCAGTTGCAGCATCCATGGTCACATGACCACAAATTGCAATTAATTTTTTGCCATTGTTTAAAGTAAAACTGCAAAAAAAAAAAAAAACCCCCACCACCCATTGGATATGCTTGCTGAATTCATTTCCCATGTGGTTTGTTTAATGACCATGTAATTTGCTTAACTGCTATGGACTTGCTTAAGACCATTGTAAAAATGGTTGTAAAATCGAGTCAGGTCACATGGTTAACCTGCTTAACAGCCACAATGACTTATGATCAAAATATCAAGCTTAATTGTTAAGTGAAGACTAACTGTAATAGAGATACAAATTTACACACACACACATTTTCCTCAAAGAAGCAAGTGTAGTAAAATGGAGAATTAATTGCAGAATTCTTTTCCTATCAGTGGCAGCAACACTAGAATTCTTTAAACTAGCCAGACTCATATTCCATCATAAATGACTAAGTTACTGCATATTATACTAATTTCTGCTATAGTAGTAAATCTATATATTGTAACCTAGATAATAAAATAAAACTGCTTATTTGATTCTGTATTGTCTAATGACAGCCCCCAGTCCTTCCTGCATCCTATTCTATTTTCCTGACAAGCATTGATGAGTGATACCACATTACATTTTCATTAACTTTCACATGTAAGAAAAATTGGCTAACCTTCTAATCTCTGCAAGATATTTAAGTAAGGAAGTAAATTAGATTTACACATATATAAAATAAAGCCAAAATACCAAATTAATTCTTCCACCATCTGGTAAATGTCAAAGATATGTCTGCAGATATATTATGTGTCATTGTAGAGAACAATACAATGACATCACATATCCTTTTCAAAACTTCCTTTTATTTCTGCTATATTGATATTTGTATGTTTTCTTTTTTAAAAAATAAAATGTGAAACAGGTAACACACACATGCAAACACACACACAAAAGTATGAAACATTGTAAATGCACGTTGCAAAAATTCATGATTAATTAAACTGGATTCAAGTAATACTATTATAGAATATTCAACTTTATGTATATGTGTGAGGAAAGGAAATATTAAGCATCAATTATATTATTTTAAGATGTAATATCAGAAACAATGATTTTTTTTGTATTCCATGTTATTTTTTAGTAATCAAAACAGAAAAAAATATATCAATTAAAGAACACAAGAAAAACATAAAAGACAACAGTGAGGATTACATTGATCTGATCCAATATGGAACAGGAAAATAAAACATCTTCCTTGCCCCCATCCCAAAACACAGTATATTACATTCAGGAGAAGGAGATATCCATTCAACGAAGTCGACTATTATTTATCTATAAGAATTGTTTAACAAATTTTCTTCTACCTTTGGACTACTCCTTCGATATTTTTTTTTCCTTTTTTCACTTAGGGAGAGTTCAGGACTGTGCCGTACCTCAAAACATGTTGTTCTTATTGTTTCTCTTCAGTAACAGCATTTCAGACAGCAGGTTCTCTCCTTGTAACATCTTGGCCCCATATCTGTCCAGTTACTGAAAAATATTATATGTGTGGATTGTGTAACAGACCTATCTATAAATTCAGCATGTGCCAAAGGTGTGGGTAGAGTCTCTAATGATAGCTGACAGGTTTTAAAGCAACTGTAGTACACATTGAAAAGGAGGTTCTAGAAAGTGCAGTCTTTTTTAAAAAAATGAAAAGTGCAATTGGAAATCCTTTCACAGTTTTATGTTTGGAATACCTGAACCTGTGGTATTTGTGGGTGTGTCAAAACAGGTAAAATGACAGTCAATCTAACTCCTCCTCTTTTGAATGTTTTCCAGTACAGAACTGGCCCTAATCTTTCAGACTTCCAAAAAGGCAGTCAAGACCCAGCTTTTACCCCAGGCCTTTGGGTTGGAATGAGCAGGCTTCCTAATTGGATGACTTATGGTATATTTTATTTGTGGCTTACCATGTCATTATTTTGGTTTATTTATAATGCTGTGATATTGGGGGGAGGGGCATTTTGTATTTGTTATTGATTATTTTGGTACACTGCCCAGATGATCTTGTCTGAACTGAGTGGCCCTGTAAATACCTTACCTAAATAAATAAACATGATATATACATTCAAAGGGGCAGGGCTTCAACTGCACCCCACAATTGCCACCTTGCCTGTGTTTTTAGCTCCCCCTCCCTTGATGAACTGAGATGCACCATGAAGTTTTCTTTTTAAATATGATGTAATCCCATAGGAAAAAATGGAAGAAACAGAGACTGCTGCTCATATGGTTCTTTTGAACAGTTTATATTATATATGGAAATGAAAATTCTTTTAAAATAGGGATATTTTATAATATAAAATATGCCTATAAAAAAACTACAGATGGCAGAAAATAATGCAACGCAACCCACAAGAAAAGTAAAACACTTTCTAGAGGGTAAAATTTTAGCAACATGGACAGAACAATAGGTAACAGAAAAAAATCCTACACACTACTATGCTCATTTTAATGGCTCATAAAAAAGGCCATTATTATTTCAAGAACAGAAATATAGTGAATACTACCTTCAGAACTATTATGAAATTATAGTTGGCATGAAATTAAACAGAACCTTTGATTCATACTTTAAAAGCATTTTTAGAAGCGTCTGTTTCCTCAGACATAGTTTTAACAGCTTGCTATAGTGATATCATGATGCAACTTAAATTGAAACAGAAGGGATTTTCAATCAAGATAATATTTACTGCCAAAGTTGCTGTAACTAAAATTTAAATATAAAAATTAGTATATCTAGAAAGACTGTCACAAGTTTCAAGAAATTATAAAGCTTTATGCATTCACAGACATTCTAGTTTCCTCTAGAAATCAAGTAACAGAATTAAAAATAAGATGTCAATGCCTTAAACCAACTAATTAAAATACCAATATAATAACAATCTGCCTTTAATATGCTACAATAAAATTTTGAGGTACATACTTATTGTCAAAATTTATTTGGTCTCCCTGGTTTTCTCAGCACTGTCACAGATTAGATCTGCAAACAACACACAGGTCTACCTCGGTCACTTGCATAAAATATTCTCATGCTTAACAAACTTTGAACCATTTAACTTAACTCTTTAAATCTTCACATTGATTATTATTCAGCTTTCTAATTACATACATTTGCAGAGAACATTGTGCCCCATTTCAATTTAACACTCTGAAAAAAAATACTCATTACACTTTGACAAGCCTACCTATTCAAATGCTGCAACCATATCACCATAACTGAACTACATCCCAGAATATATGCCAACCATCTAATCACCATCAACCACCAAATCCAGAAGAAAAACAATCTGTCTTCTGCTACTTTATTTGTTTATTTATTTATATATATACCACCTCTCTCCCAAGTAGGGACTCGGGCGGTGTACGACCAACTAAAACAGAAACAATACAATAAATATCAATTAAAACAAAATTAAAAGAATTAAATTGGAATATGGTTGATTCTGTCAAATTTAAAAATTATGAATTATAAAATTAAAACCGATTAATTTAAAACCCCAAATAATTGATGCTAGGCCAGACCGGCCTGTTGGAACAAAAATGTCTTTAATGCACACTGAAAGGTCCGCGGGTCTGTGATGGTCCGGATCTCCGGGGGCAATTCATTCCAAAGGGAGGGTGCCCCCCCGAGAAGGCTCGAACCCTTGGGGCTGCCAGAGGACAACGTCCAGGCAATGGAACCCCAAGGAGGCCCGCCCTGTGGGAACGCACTGGCTGGCGGAAGGCTGATGGTGGCAACAGGCAGTCCCATAAATACCCGGGTCCCAAGCCATGGAGCGCTTTAAAGGTAAGAACCAACACCTTGAATCACACCCGGAAGGCCACAGGGAGCCAGTGCAGCTCGCACAAGAGAGGTGTAATATGGGAGCTCCGAGGAGCCCCCAAAATCACCCGTGCAGCCGCACTCTGCACCAACTGCAGCCTCCGGATGCTCTTCAAGGGGAGCCCCATGTAGAGAGCATTTCCATAGTCTAGGCGGGAGATAACGAGGGCAGAAATTTACTTTAGGCTTCTGGATTGAGATGCAACTTAAATCATTTTCATCTTCAACAGCATTACATGAGAACTAGAATTGTAGAATGAACAGGGATGGTTTAGGCCAGGGGGTGGGGAACCATGGCCCATTTACGACTTGTGGACTTCAACTCCTAGAATTTCTGAATCAGCATGGTCATAAAGTCCACAAGTCATAAAAGGGCCATGGTTCTAAGTGGTTTAGGCTATTCTAAATGTCCAGTAACATTTCAGTTAAGAGTTTCTCAATGAACAACTGCTTTATTATAGTACATTCAGTGAAGGAAAGACTATTCAATAAGATCATATTCCTAATGTTAAGTCACTTTTCCTAATACATATGCTTCCTATAAGTTAAATATATTTCTCTGTATCATGTCCTCTGAAGTGAGATAACAAGTCTTACATGCAGAAAAAGCAAAGCATATTGAATATAATAATAAAATTATTTTTCACTTTGATTTTTGTATTTTTCTTATCCTTCTCATTTGATTATTATCATCAGTTTCTTTGGAATTATTAGTGACAGGAATCTACCTATTTATCTACTCAAATTTGTATGCTTTCAAACTGCTAAGTTGGCAGGAGCTGGGGCAAGGACGGGAACTCACCTTGTCATATAGCACAGGTCTCAAACCTGGGCTGCCAGCTTTCCAGCCAACAAGCCCAGTGTCTTAACCGCTGAGCCACTATGTTGCCCTCTATGTTGCCTTGACTTGCTTGAATTTTGAAACTTATGAACAATATATTTTATAATAAATTTAATATATTATTTAATAAATTTAAAAAGTTTTTTTATCTTTGCAAATAGATCCACATGCAGAAGATAGTTCTAGAAATGGAAAACTGATAGGAGTCAGAAACATCTTTTTTTTAAAGTATTTTTCCCTTTCTTCCTTTATTTTAAAACAGCTTTTCTTCTACAGGCAAGTTTTGGGCATTATATAGGTTCTTCATAAGCTACTGCAGGGCTCAGAGATGGATAAATTTTGGATGAGCAAGGCTTGCACTTAGGATATGAACTAAATAAAGTTATTTTACATATATAAGTATGGTTGTGGTTTCAGCGGTAACTTGTTTGAAATTTATTTATTCTAATTGCAGTATGTCTATTGTTAGGACTTGAAATACAGCATAGAATTTCTATTTCTTACTTCAAATTGGTTTGTTGACTGATTACCAGATGGGATCCAAGAGTGATAAAAAAGGCCAATTTTGAAGGCTGCATATTGCCCACTACTGCAAAATCAATATTTTTTATATTGTTATGACTGCAAGAATCACAATAGGAAGATAATTTTGTGAATGTGAATAACACAAAATTATTTTCACGTTGTGGATGGTATTTGTTGATTGACTAGATAATACAATCTATATATGAGGAAATATAATGATCCAGCTAATGTTTATTTTGAATTCATGAAATTCCTAAAAGTGGTTCAAAGCCCCACAACAAGAAAATATCTGAAATTTCTTGTTTCAGCATTCTGCCCTTTCTTCATAATTAATTTTGAGCACTTAATCCTTTTGTAAGCCAGACATTTACTGAAATTGCTCTTCTCTTATTTTTTTTTCTCCTCTGACTTTCTTGTTGTCAACTTTGTAAATTCTGGATTAATAAGCAAAGTATTACACAAGTATAAGATTTCTAGCATCATCAATACATATTTCACTCTAAACATTACAATAAGACCTGCATATGCAGAAAAGAATCTTGCAGATTTTATTTGGTACAAGAAATTGCTACCAAATTTTAGTCCTATTGCCATAACTGAAATTAAATAAAACTCAAGTTATGTATAATTTTTGCTGTGAGTTGTTGCACTAATTTTTTACAATGCAACATTTACCACTGAGAAAACAAGATTGGCTAAGTCAGAGGCTGATAACACATTTGCCTTGTCCAAAACATATTAATATCTGTAGGGTATGGTTAAAATAAGTCATGATGGCAGCCACAACTGTCTGCCTAATTTTTATATACGACTTTATTTTCATAAAATATCCTATGACAGATGTGCTAAAATACCTCCAGACTTCTAGGATCCCTCAAGATATATGTAGTAGGATTACATTTAATTTAATTTCAATTTAATTTCAAAATTTATATACCACCCCCTCTCCCAAGGGACTCAGGGCGGTGTACAGCAGGTAAAAAACATACATGAAGGAAAAGTTGCATTAATGTTTTATTAGCACAGGTTTACATTCAAAATTAGGTATGGAATCATTGTATAGAAAAAATTTACAAAGTAAGAAAAGAGATTCATTAAAAAAAACTCCATAATTTTAAAATTATGACAAACCAAAATACTATTTTACTAAATTGGAAAGTTAAACTATCCATTTTTAAATTGATTCACACTAGGGTGACCAACCGTCCTCTTTTGCCCGGACATGTCCTCTTTTTACATCCTGTCCGGGGCGTCCGGGCGGGT
>JAEANM010007455.1:0-17718 GCA_017656035.1 Myanophis thanlyinensis | reverse complement strand
TGTAACAGCTTGGGTAATGTCCTGAGTGGATGGCTGTGATGTAGCATTCTGGGCTTTGGTCTGGCTTCAAGTTTGAGTATTGTGTATAAATACACATTGTGTATAAATACACACATACACATATATACATGAGCAGCATAGTGGTCTATGAGTTGAAAATGCTCGCCTCCCACTCGGAAGGTTGGGAGATCAACGCTAAGCAGCGACAGCGATGTTTATCAGGGTGCAAAGAGAAAATATCTGCTGTGAAACTCTGTGTAGGCATCAGGAAGGGCATTCGGCCAGTAAATGCTCAGCTCCATTCAGTCATCCTGATTCCAGCCAGAAGCAAGAGATTACACAGTCGTAAAAAGAAGTAAATCAATGCCTTCACCTATTTCCCTAAGCCAAGCAGCCACTAATCTGTAGGAGGAATGGAAAATGTCAGACCTATTGAAACTGCTGCTGCTGTTGTTTCACTAGATAATATCAGGGTGACTGTCTGCACCTTAATATGTGTAGCTGTACACAGGCTCGCATGGCAACGACATGGAATGCATCACAAACAAGCCAAGAACTGATTCTCTGAATACTGCTTACATTTCAGAATAACTGTTTTCAATGAAGTGGGTCACACAGTGTGCCAGTGTGCAAGAAAAGCTGTTGAATGTCATTGTTAAATGATCCCAACCAGTCACTGCAACCATTGTCACTCTTAAAATGCAGGAGGCTCAAATAAGTCAGTTTCTATTACTGCTGCATTGATGTGTTTTGCTATTAATTCCTCATCTTTAGTTTCACATTAATGTACCTTTAATTAGGCAATAATATATAATCTTCCCTTCATTTATCATTTATAATTTCTGCTTGAGCTGGAGATGGGTGGGTTGGGAGCCCGAGGTGGCACCGAAGAAGCAGACTAAATAAAATGCCAGCTCTTGACAGCACTTTCAATGTGTCATAAAAGATAATAGATATGCCAGTCATTCATATGCTAATGATTTAACATTTTCTTAAGTTTTATTTCATAATATACTATGAGCTATAAAAACAAGAAGACTCTAAGACAATGCTGGATAGTGAGATAAAGATGTTATCAGAAAAGTAACTTAATATTGGGTACAACAGATTTTCTTTATCCTTAAAAAAACAAACCCACAGGAATTCATACTTTGAAAATTCATGATTTATGCTTTTAAAAAATGCATTCTTGCATCTGTGATATTTTAGATTTATCTATCTACCTGTCTATCATCTATCCCATCCATCCATCCATCTATTATTATCTGTCCTGTCCATCCATCCATCCATCCATCTGAGGCAGATGGGAAAAGTACCCTAAACATATATTAGTAGTTAATAGGAGAATCATATATATCCATATTAAATGCACATTCTTATTAATCAAGCTAAAGGGAAGTTCAAATATATAGCAAGCCTGAAATGAACTATGTAACAGAACAAAGTGTGAGCTTAGCTACCTATGTCCTACTTAGAGAAACTTTTCCTTAAGGACAGGTCACTGAAAGTAACAGATGGTGTAAGATACAAATAAACTTCCTCTTTTTATGTTATGCTTTATGCTCTACTACAGACTTACCAGAAAATGGCTAAGGAAGCTGGGTGGGGTGGGGTGGTTATATAAACCTAACCTGGGTGTCACCAGGTTGCTCAGAATTTGTCATGTTAATACTGTGAGCCACATGTGCACAATAAATCTTGTTTCTCCATCTCCTTTGTGGTCTTGTTTCCTGAACAACAAAGTTTCTGCAACACATCCATCCATCTCCATCCATCCAATACATTTAAACATTTATGGGGGGATGGTGTCACTCTCTCTCTCTCTCTGTGTGTATGGCTTGAGGCAGTCTTGACTGCTGCCACCTACCTCAACAAGTCTGCATTTTTCTTGGCAAGATATTCAGAAGTGATTTGCCATTGCCTGGTTCCTAGGTTGAGAGAGAGGGATTGGCCTAAGAATTACTGAGATGGCTTTATGCCTTAGGCAGGACTAGAACTCAGAGGTTCCCAGTCTTCTAATCTGATGAATTCACCACTGCACTAAACCGGCTCTCCTATCTAATCTTGCTATCTAAATTTAGGCACTAATAGAAGACATAAAGTAACTATGTTCACAAAGTACTTCTACTGTACCATTAAATAGGAAAGTTAACAGCAATTTGTAAGCCTCATACAGATTAGGCTACAATCTATTCTTACCCAATTAGGCAAGTCTTTCCCTAAAGCCCTTCAGAAAAACCATTCTACCATGTACTACAGTCTATCAGTAACAACATCTGTTTATAAGAAGCCCAGAATTAAGCTGGTTGAATGTTCTTCTTCTAAAGGGCCAACTCTCTACCTCTGGATCCCTTCCAGAGTTGTAACAGTAGTCATCAATGTATATTATTCATTTAGTGACCGTTCAAAGTTACAATGCCACTGGGGGGGGGGAAACATCCCCATGGCCACGTGATTAAAATCCAAGAGCTTGGCAACTGGGATGCATTTAACAGAACAAATGCAATTTATCAAAATTTGTGATGGTCGTGTTGTCGCTGGATCATGTGACCACCCTTTGAAACCTTCCTAGCTAGCTTCAGACAAGCAAATTCAATGGGGAAAATCTAGATTTTGCTTAGCAACTACATGATTTACTTAACTATAGTGACTCATTTAATAATGTGGAAAAAAGGTGACAAAATCAGACACAACTGACTTAACTGCCTTGCTTAGCAACATAAATTTTGGGCTCCATTGTGGTCATAGGTTGAGAACTAACTGTAGTGATCCTGAGCTGAACCACAATCCAAACAGGGAAGCCATCCTACTCAGGTGAAATGGTCATAATTACAGTCAATATCAAAGCTGTAGTGATTTATCAGGAAGGATACCAGAAACCAGGATAAAGAGAAAACTGGACTCAGAATTTTGATAGCAATCTAACCAGAGGTGAAATTCAGCAGTAGTAAATTTTCTAAGCAGTTGGGATGTTAGAAGAAATATTTTGGATTTTTTCCACTTTACAGGGTTAATCCTGTAAGGAAGGCAGGAAAAAAACATTCTGGTGTTGTTTCTAGCCTAATTTTTATTGCCCTGCTTACAGAATCTGCCCACCCAGTCACATGACCCACCTCAGCCACACCCACCAAGCCATGACCACAGACCCGGTAGTAAAAAAAATTTGAATTCCACCACTGAATCTAACTTTCTGTGTATGGCACTTCCCTGCCCTGGAAAAAAAAAATGTTTTACTTTCATAAATTTAGCTGATACTGGATTTACATGTGATAGCAATGCAACTTTTGAACAAATATAAGTACTATGCCAATTGTGATAATTCCCCATGTTAGATTAGCAACATGTTAATGGAGATTCTCAGTCATCCAGATCATAGATGTCCCAAAGGTGCTTTTTCAAGAGGCAACTGGACTTTCTGGGTTTTCTTGAAGGTCACTGATTGTGAACTTCACCCATATATCATTTAAGATAATAGTGTTCATCTCTAAAGCATTAAATAGCTCAGAACTTCATATAGAAGGGACCATTTCTACAGATATAAACCTGTCTAACATAAGATCTGTAGGAAACTATTTTCTGCAGATGCCTGAAATTCCCCATTATTGTTCGTTTAACATGTAGGAAAGAGTTTTCTAGGTCATTCCCAAGTTTGAAATCTTCTCCCTTGAAAAGCAATTCTCAGTCTCTCTGCCATTAGAAGAGCTTGTGGTTCAAATATTTCATCAGCCTTGATGAAATCATACATTGATTTGTGAACTATTTTTAATTTAGGTTTATATTTTCTACATTACGTTCTTGATTTTAATTATTGCCAGTCACCTCACTTAGTTGAATACAGTGACATCATTACTAACATCAGTCAATGAAAATAAATATCAGAAAATAAATAAATCAATGAAACCAATATTACTCTCAGATTTTGCCTGGAAATGACTGACACTACAGCTTCCATTGATTTGCATCTGATGAAGCAATCTTCTGGACAGTTTATTTATTTACAAAAATTTCTATACCGCCCCCCTCCCAAGGGACTCGGGGCAGTGCACAGCCATCTAAAAAGACACATAGAAAAGTTAAAATATAATTAAAAAGATTAAATCAATGGCCCAGATTATAAAGTTAAAAATTTAAGAATTTTAAATAATTCAATTAAAAACAAATTTAAGACCCCGTTAAGTGTTAGGCCAGACCAGCTTGCTGAAATAAATGGGTTTTTAATGCACGCCGGAAGGTCCGCAGGTCCGCAATGGTCCGAATCTCCGGGGGCAATTCGTTCCATAGGGAGGGTGCAGCCACAGAGAAGGCTCATACCCTCGGGGCTATCAGATGACATCGTCCCGACAATGGAACCCCAAGGAGTCCTGCCCTGTGGGAATGCACCGATCGGCTGGAGGCTGATGGTGGCAACAGGCGGTCCCATAAGTACCGTAATATTGAAAAAATAGTGGAATAGAATCATTAAAGAATACCAAAGGAGGGATAAAATGAAACGTCAATGACAAAAATTAAAATAACTTTTAAATTACTTTAAATAATTGAATTGAATTGTTGGGTTTTCCCTCAGCAAGTTGTCCTGTGGGGAGTGGGCCATGGTGAGTTGTCGCACAGTGAGTTGGCCATGGCAAATTGGCTTTGGTGAGTTTACCATTGCAAGTTGACCGCAGTGAGCTGGTTGCAGTGAATTGTCCATTCCGATTTTTCAGGCATTTGTTGGCAGGCTAATACTTCCATATGGACAATCACCCAACCTGAAGGAGATTTCTTGCAAGCAACAACAGGACAGTGTTGTATCTGGAAGGTGGAAGCTTTTTCAATGAGGTGTATCTCTGAACTGATTTGTATGGGTGATTTTTGCAGAAAGTGATGAGAAAACACTGGAGGGAAGAAATATAACTTTTAAACTAAGCTGTTTGAAAGGCTGCTGGGGGAATGTTTGTGGCTGTATCCTCCTTTAGCCTCAGCTTAATTCCTAATATTTCCGAGATCTCCTGAATTAGTCTCCATTCTCTTTAGTATGGTTTGAAAAGGTCTTAAGATAAGATTTTTCCATTTTCTAAAAGCATTAATAAATGATCACTTAGACCAAGTAAGCATAGAAATCTTTTCTTTTTAATTTAGAAATTGATTAGATTAGAAATCAACCTTCAGGTGTAGAATGTTTGGCTAGTTCGGTGATTTCTCGTCACTTTCTGCAAAGTGACATCCATGCAAATTAGCCAGGAAATAACCACGTCTAACTGAAACTGCCAGTTTCGCAGAACTAGTAATTTATGTGGTTTTAATAGACTGTCAAAGTCAAATTTTATTTGTCACATACACAGTCATACATGGTAGATATGCAGTGAAATCAGAGGTGAGATTCAGCCGATTCTAGCCGGTTCAGCAGAACCGGTAGTAGAAGTTTGAAATTGGCCCTGTCCACCTGGCCGAGCTCCGCCCACCCGCCCAAGGCCCCCACCCACCTGCCCAAGCCCCCCACTCACCCACCCAAGCCCCTATTCTTCCTTATACATGCTCCGTTTTTTTTTTACCTACCTAAATCAACTGTTTTGCGTGTCTGCAGAGCCTTCTTGGTGATCCCTGCTGCTTCTGGAGCCTCTAAAAGTCCTTTCAAGTGCTGCGCTGTAGCATGCGTGCACACCAAACTGGTAGCAAAAACTGGTCGGATTTCACCCCTGAGTGAAATGCGTATATTGCGTACATTGTGGTAAATGCAACTGGGGTGTATGTCTGTGTGAGAGAGAGAGAAAGGGAAGGAGGAAGAGAGAAGGACAGGAGGAGAGAAAAGGGGGAGAGGGAGAGGGAGGGAGGGAGGGAGGGAAAGGGAGAGGGAATATGTGTCTTTGAGTTCGTATTAACTTGTTGATATGTGCTTGGATATCGGTTATAAGTTCATGCAGCTTTCTTGACATGATTTTTGGGACGTGCTTTGTCACTGCCTGCTTCTTCCAGCTGAGAGCATCTATGTGGCCCAAAGTCACCCAGGCAGTTTTCATACCTAAGATGAGACTAAAACTCAGAAGTCTCGCAAGTTTCTAGCCTTCTGCTTCAACCACCAAACTGGCTCAATAAACTGTACACTAAAGCAAAAGTTTATCAATAACATGCAGTGACATTATCTTTTTATACTAAAAAGTAAATAGATGGTCCTGATCTGAATCAGAGTCTAGGGCCGTGATAGCGAACCTAAGACACAGGGGCCACAGATGGCATGCAGAGCCATTATGCTGGGCACACAAGCTGTTGACCAACTTACCTCAAGCTGAACATGCGCATGCAATTGCGCATACACGCATGCATGATTGCAGAGACCCAGCTGATCTTCAGGTCTCCGCTGTGCATGCGTGTGATTGTAGCAGGAAATCCAGCTGGTCTTCAGAACTCTCCTGCACATGCACATGTGATTGCTCATGTGTGCGTCAGTGCCTGCATGCAGCGTGCATGCATTGCATGTGCAAAAACTACATGCATGCACAGGTGGTGCAGTTGCATATGCAGCGCACGTGGAAGGGCCACATGCAAGTGCAGATGGCATGCACAAAGAGCATACTTTTCAGCATTCGGTAAGTAAAAGGTTTGCCACCATTGGTCTAGGGATATGACTTCCTCCCTAATCTGTTCATTGGTAAAGATAAGAGACTGAGCAGGAGCTAGCATGTTAATCAACTGACTATTATATATAATTTGATTGAAACTAGATGATACTGTTCTGCAACATTTCAAAGGGCTTTTCCTCTTTTTTTAATTGTTTATAATATAAAATGTACAAAATCGAATTGTAGGAAAAATAGGGGAGGGAAAACAGAAGGGAAGAGTGCAGAAAAGAAAGGGAAAAGGAAGAAAAGGTGTTGACTTCTGATTCCCTTTGGCGCAGTAAAATAAGTAACACCCAACCTCAACTTTTTAATTTTACACAGTAATATAAACTAGCTGTTTCTATATCAACAAATCTATCTAATCAGCAAAACCCAAAATCAAAGTTTCATTTCTCCCCCACCTCAAGCAAAAAGTCCAGAAGCAGTTTCCAAGTAAAAACAAAAATATTTATGTTTTTCTCCTTTTATCAAAGCAGTCAATTTAGCCATCTCTGCTAGACCCATCAACCTTTGCAGCCATTCTTCCATTGTGGGGAATCAAAGCGCTTCTCCTGACAGCTGCATTAATGCATTCCTCTATCACTGGCAAAAAAATGTGGTTCATATATCCTATGACTAAGTTTTTATATACCTATTCAAAGGTGCTGTCCTTAGAGATTCCATACAACGTGAGAATATTTCAGAGTAATGACCGACAGAGTCCCTGGCTTTCTTCCACCCAACAGCATCTACTGATGGGAAAAACAAACACCAATATCTCTCCATGGTGTGTTACAGAACAAGATGGAGGATTCCAGATTTGTGATTAAGATGGAGAATTGAGCTATCTTTAAAGTTAGCCATATGAACATGCTTTTTTGGGGAGGACTGACACAGGACTCTCACAAATAGCCCAAGTGGCATACTGCAATCTAGAGAGGCACCAAGGTCACAAGAACATTGAAAGAAGTCCATTCTGCTTCTTTCTGTCAGCTAAAAGATTGGTTGGTTGGTTGGTTGGTTGGTTGGTTGGTTGAGTGAGTGATGACATAGGAATGCAGGTCTTTAAAAAATTGGTAGAGCTGTGTTTATAAACAGTCAAAAGTTTTGTAAATTTGGCACTATTCTATATATTCCAGACCATTCCATGCTCTTCGGAGGGTCATAATGCTGCAAGTGGCTGCAAGCAGCAACATCCCATACAGTACACAAAATGCTGTTACAATAGTAAAAACAGTGGAAAATATAGCCATAAACACTTGTTAGCATTAGCAGCTGCTAATACATTCACTTTGGATAAAAGCAGCAAAAAACTACTGGAAGTTTTTATGATCATTTTCAGGCTAAATTGAAACATAAATTGAACATTGGCACTTTCTTTTTTAGAAGGCAGATATATCACTAAGTCTCATGATCTTGTATTTTTTTTAAAAAAGAGGAAATCACTCTTCCAGCTTGGTAAACTCACAGAAATAAGGAGTCCATGTAATGCCTAATTCTAGTTACTGGAAATTGAATGGGGCATTAAATGGGTAGGTGCCTCTATACTAGCCAAGCAGATGAGCCAGATGACAATTAAACCAGCCAAAATTATTGTAGAGTGCAAGGCCGTGAAACTAGAGAAGGGCTTTTGTTAAGGGAGGGGGGTTTGTCCTGCCCATATGCTTATTGACACTTGTGTATGACTATAACTTCAATGAAAAAGCATTTATTTTTGCAAAGTATGCTATGTTGATGTTCCTGTTTTGCCACCATTTTAATCAAAATAAAATGTATGCAAAACAGGAATATTGAAGAAGGTAGTTGATTGCAAAATGGTTGGTATGGTATTGTCACCTCTTCAGATGCTTTTTTTGGTGCCTTCAAGGAATTAAGGCAGGGGTGTCTCCTTTAAAATATTAAATAACTCACCATAGTGATAATGACCTCATTGTAAAATTGATGTTTCATTTATTTGTTTGTAATAATACTTTTTACTCTGTTTTCTGTATTCAGAGTTTGGAAGGGTAGTTGATTGCTTCTCCACAATTCACAGAAATTCAGAGAATAGGGCCCAGATTTAATGGCAGTGTTTGCATTTTTCTGCTTTTAACTGGAGTAACTCATGGCGATCCCACTGCCACGAGACTGGTAGCACTGACTGAACACAATTGCATGTGTACTTTGGCGACACTGGAGAGCCAAAACATTGTGTGCAAGTTCCCTAGGTGCACTAAGCCTGTTCAGAAGTTAATGGATCTTGTTTCCCTTATTTCCTTCTGGGAAATTGTGCAACCGGTCTTTGCAAATTATTGAAGCATAGTTCTCAGAGCTGTCTAAGTCATGGGTTTCCCAATCCTACTATTTTATATCCTGCAAATGCTATTTGGTTTCCAGGATAGGAGTCTCAAGAACTACTAATTCAGTCATGTATGTCTCATTCAGAAAATCCTTTAACTTTCTGAAGAAATCCTTGTGTTCTGAAAGAGCCTTCTTGGCACTGTGGGGTAATAATGTTCATGATCTCTTAAACTCATTCCTTTCCTGATTTATGGCACACATTCTATCTGGGCTCTATTGTTGTAGTTTGTGTAATAATAAAATGTTTTGGAGAGCTTTGACCTTCTTCGTTTTCCCACTTAACTAGATCATTCTTAGAATCTTCTTCATAGGAAAATAATTGTGCTGGTTTAATTAGTACTTCTGAGTTTTAAAAATAATTAATGACAAGGTCATATGTTTATAGATATAAATCAACTTTGCAGTAGATCATGATTAGAATTAAGCCCAGACTCCTGGTTCCTATGTTCATTTCTACAAATTTTCATTCTGAGAATCTGGACACTTTATCTCTTTTATCATGACCACAATATATTCATCTTGTGTATGTGAAGACAATTAATGTAAACTATTATTATATTCTCTCTCTGGTGAACATTTCTCTGAATTTATTTTCCAAGTTATCCAAATAATTTCAATGATTACATTTTGCCCTATATGGTAAAGGAGATGCCAAATATTTAACATAGTTTTAGAAGAGGTCAAGCAACAAGAAACATAGTTGATGCATGTTATATAATCAAGAAAGAGCACTGATGAATTTTGGGGTTGAAGAAGATTCTCGAGAACATCAGGAATAGCCAAACCTGCAGAGAAAGTATACTAATAGTTTACATTAATTGCCTTCATATATGTGATCATGATAAAAGAGATAAGACATCCAGATTCTCAGAACAATGAATGATTATGGCCAGTACAAGGCCATACCACCTTTGTCCTCTATCTTCCCATAATTTCCAGCTGTGTGAAATGATTCACATCTTTACACTTGGCAAACCAGTTCCTGACCTAAATAATTTCTTATCACCACAAGATGGCAGTAAAATCATGCATAGTACTGAAATCAGAAGCATTTAATTACTACTGGAGAAAGAAGTCCTGCAATTATACTTAAAGGAGTTTGGTTTGGATTTCAGTCTGATTTAGATGATCTATTCTGAAACCTCAGAATAAAAGTTTTTACAGCGTTTAGTCAGAGAAAACCAAGGGCAAAGAAATATTAACTAATTAAAAAACAAAATTGAAATGCTTGCAGAGTAAACTGCACAAGGATCTGTTGTGTGGGTTTAAAAAAAATACTGGTTGTGCTTTAAAAATTAGGTGACCAAAATAATGAGTTTGGTCTTAGGAAGCCTCCTTACATAAGTTGTCAGACTACTGAACCATTTATGTTTAATCAGACCTATTGTTATTGGCATAGTTTACAGGACATACTTTTTTCCCAGCTTACATGGTAGGAATTGATCTCAACCCCAAACCCTCAGTTCATTTTCTATATTCTATATTTTCTGGTTTAATAATCTATTTTTTATTTGCCTTCTAATTGAGGTCAGTAGATCTTAAATCTGTTAAAGTTGAGAAATCATGAAACAGACCATCAATCTTCAAGTTACTTTTTTTGCTCTCCTGATTTGCCACCTTCTCTTCTCTCCCATTTTTAATTTTTTCTATACTGTTCACTTTTGCTTCAGTGCTAAACACAAGAAAAACTCATAAAAGGCTTTAAGAACTTGCCATTCTTCTGCCACATTCCCATCATCCCACATCGCCAAGTGAAAAGGCAACTTTTTGTCAATTTCCCTGACTGGGCATCAAAGTTTGGAAGAGTGAGACCGTGATATTCTTCCTTGCATTTTTGTTTGTTTTCTAAGACTGGCTACTCATGATTATGCTGGCCAGTTTACAAGGATTAAAAGCAAAAGCAAAACAGGTTTTCAATGTTGTTGTTTTTTAAAATAGTTGTTTCAGGGAATAAAAAAAAGTCTCAGACATCAATGCAGCATATACCTCTTCCACAGAGGATAGGCATCTATCCAGAGGTGAAATTCAGCAGGTTCGAGCAGGTTCACTAGAACCGATAGTAAATTTTCTAAGCAGTTCGGAGAACCGGTTGTTAGGAGAAATCTCCTTTTGTTTTGTTTTTTTCACTTTACAGGGTTAATCCTGTCAGGAAGGCAGGAAAGAAACATTCTGGTGTTGTTTCTAGCCTAATATTTATTAACCTGCTTCCAGAAACTCCCACCCAGTCACATGATCCCCCCAGCCACGCCCACAGAACCGGTAGTAAAAGATTTGAATTCCACCACTGCATCTATCCTAGGCCAGAAAATAGAACAATGTTTCTTGATCCCAGCAAATGCCCTGATTTCATGTCCCAGAATTCCCTGATGAGCAATCTTATGAGGGAATTATGGGAGTTAAGAGCCTTGGCACCTTAAAGTTACCAAGGTTAAGAAACCCTGGTCTAGGGAAACTTCCAGTTTTCAGGGCTATGTTGAAGGACATCAGGATTAGGGCTAGACCTTGGAAGAATGCTGTTCCAAAACAGGTCTCTCAACTGGAAAATTAACAACTACCTGAACCATTAAGTACAGCGGTGCTTAATTAATTGGACATGATCTTGGTATTAGATCTTAAAGGGTAGGCAAAAAACAGTTGGAGAGAGATCATACCTCAAATATGCAACTTCTGTGCCATGTTATTGATAGTAACATTGTTTATATTGCCTCTAAGTGGAGCATAGTTTTGGATTAAGGCAACAATACATTGTTTGCAAGAAATTGCTTCCTTTATAAACAATGGATTTTCCCCAGTGAATTCAGTTTTTTCCAGATGGCATATATACCAATTAGTTTGGAATCCACCCATGATTGCCAATGACTGCAGAATGAGCATTAACTTCCAAATAACAACAGACTGTACATACAAAATTTGATTTTAATGAGAATTTCCAAAGCAAATGCTAATGTTTCTGTTAGTCATCCAGATGAAGGAATGTCAAAAAGAGTGTTTGCAACTATTATATATAATATGGAATTCATTTGGAAACTTAGCAATTATGCCATATGTGATTCTTAGTATTCCTTGTGGCTTTAAATCGTTTCTTTTCTATCTTGCAATTCTTTCTAACTACTGCATTTTGAAGAGAGCCAAAAATGTACGGAAATCAATATACTTTTCATCCTTAAAAAAAAAGATTAATGGTCTTTTTAGTGGAACTGAATAAATAAATGTTTCTTGGGAACAATACGATAATAGCAGTATATGCACATGATGTATGAGATATCCATACCAAAATAAAGGTTTTCAGGAAAGGAGTTTGAGAAACTGAGGTAATCTGTGTTTATAAAATAATTTATTTATGTGATTGATAGAAAACAACAAAAATACAAGGTCCAGATTGTGGGAAACTGCTGGCTAAAACAAAATAACAGTATGCTACTCTAGCGAGATATTGAATTTTAGTTTTTGATAGTGTAATTGTTGTACTCTAGTTGGGTTCAAAAATCAAGGAAACCCAGAAATTGGTTGCTAATTGAAAAGTAAAGGACATGATTGATTGAAGTAGTAAGGCAAAGCAAACCAGGAAGAGCAGGAGAAGGCAGGGACTTAGTTGATTTGAAAACCATAATAGTTTGCAAATTATTACTGCTTATTAAATTTATTGGTTGCTCATCTTAACACAGTACATGATTTTCCCCTAGATCTTATGCTGTTTTCAAACTCTCTTCCACTTTTTTTTTTTTGAAGGAGTCATCGTAAGAGAAAATGTAAATATCAAACATGGCAAAACGGGTGACAGGATTCTTGCTTTAAAGACAGCAACATGACAGTAATAAACTTAATATCTGTCTCTCCACTGCATATAATTGGGGGAGTGAATGAGAGTATGCTAAAATGATATTCTTTAGAAATAGCCCAGACTGTAACATAAGTGGTAGAACAACAGAACTGTGTCAGGAAAACCATTATATTATGATTCATGAATACTCCATGAAAGAAAAAGTCAACTGAGTTGTTGCCGAAGTTGAGATGGGCAATATAAATCATCTAATCAAGTGTTTCCCAGCTGGCTGGGGAATTCTGGGAGTTGAAGTCCAAATATCTTAAAGTTGACACGATTGAGAAATACTGCTCTAATCAGAGACGAAAGTAAACAGACAGAAACAGAAAATCAGAAGCAAAGAAATTATCAGGTTCTGATGGAGCCACAGACTCTTTATAGGAAGCTTCAAAGAATTTTACAGAGGGATCTTGTCACAGGCCCAACAACACCACAAGCAGCCATGTTACAAAGTAAAGTCAGGGCAACAGCTCTTGCAACTACCGGTAAATGAATCCAGGCCCAGGAATTGCCCCAAAATATCCTAGTTTCTACCCAGGCACAGCTCATTCCTATCCCACTCATTCCAACCCAGGCTTCAGTGGGATAAAATTAGGAATATTTTAAAAAATAAGGTACCTGGTAAAAAAAGAAAAAAGAATCCACTCACTTATGCATTAGAATTTGTCTTAGAACAGTTGAAAACATCTTGAAACTAAATATTTCTCCCATTAAACATATTTAAGTGAAAACATTCACTTAAATGTTTATAACTGTTTTTCTTTTACATTTATAGAAATGTACCCACCCTCTCCTTCTCCTTAGATATATGCATGCAAAATATATACCCTTAAGACTACCATCTCCCCACAATGCAGTTCAGTTAAGTCATCCTATAGCATGGCATGGCTTATATGGAGTCAGCAGTTGGGGTATCCTTTTTCAGGTTTCCTTCATACTCGTTCCAATTCCTCTTTTTTCCTCCAGCCCTCACAAAATCCATATTCTGTTTCTCCTGTTTTTCCCCTGTACACACGTACAGTATGATATTTTACCGCAATAAGCCACGACGTTGAAATAGCAATTATGAGGAATGTATTTGTGCTAAGTAAGAAAGCAAATAACCATGGCCTTTTTTGGTACAACTGACTCATGTTTAAAAAAAGAACTGTCTTGTGCCGTATCATCTGTGTTTGCTCAAACTTTCGCATCAAGTACACAGCCTAACAAAAAATAGAGAAACGAGAAAGAACCCCAGGCTTATAATGCCATGCTAGCTGCAACGCAGTTTTTGGCCGGTGCTGTCTTTTGCTGCCTCCAAGCAAACATTTTCTTGAGCTCCCCTCTAAACCGATCATGTAGCCAGGCATAAAGGAAAGCATTTGTGCAAGTGGACATCATTGCAAACCAATGGCAAATCAGCTGAATAAGATTGAAGTATTGCTTGTCTATGAGTCTGATCTCAACATCTTTGATGACATTGAAGAGATGCAATGGTAGCCAACAAACGCCAAAGGCAGCGACCACCAAGACGAGCAGACGAAAGGTCTTCCTCCGCTTAGCTCGGTCGCACTCAGCTTGACTCTGTGTAACATTCCCAGGAACCACTCGGTTTTTCAGCTTGACCGAGATCCTCAGGTAGGAAACAGAGATTACTATTAAGGGCAGAACATAGGTGAGGATGAGGGTGCTGTAGGCATAAGCTAAGCGATCCCTCTTCCTGTGGAACCAAAATTCTTCACAGATGGAGAAGTCCAGCTCTGGAAATTCTGCATGGTAAGTACGGACCAAGGCTGGGGCAGCTAGTATGCAACTCAACAGCCAAATTGCAGCCAGGATATATACACAGATGGATATTGTCAGTCTCCTTTGAAGGGGATAAACCATGGCAAAGTACCTGTCTACAGCAATGACAGTCAGGGTAAAAACAGATACAAATACGGTGACCGGCTGCATCAGAAACACAAAGTAACACATGAAGCGTCCATAGATCCACCCTCTGGGTTCAAAGGCATATGCCAATGTCAGGGGTACACATGTGGCACACATTAGCATGTCTGAGAATGCCAAGTTGCCCACAAGGAAATTGGTGACATTGTGCATTTTTTTAGTCTTGCAGATAACATAAATAAGGAGATAATTTCCAATGACACCAACGAAGACCACCAGAGAGTAACAAGGAATAACAAGAGGCTTGAAGAACTGGACAAGCTGGAGTCCCAGGAAGAGGCTGCTGGTGTTGCTCTGAATTGCAGAAAGAAGGCTCAGAGAGGTTAGATTAGCTGGATCCATTGCCTTTTTCCACTGTTACAATTTCCCTGCCAATAAAATCAATCTGAGCACATAAGCATGCCCGTATTGCCATTAAGTTTTGTTTAAATCATCTTGAGATGACGGACAGATCTCAAATCTTGAGTTTGGCCACCACGTATTCATCTACAAAAAAAAAAAAGATGCAGAGGTGAGCCTCACTAGACGTTTTCTTACACATAGGAATAATAAAATACGATCAATCTGGACCCTCTTTTTTCTTCCACATAAATCCAACTCTGTCACTTTAAAAGCATGCAGCTGAGAAAACCAACTATACTCACAGCTGTTCTCTTCAGAAGTCCGGGATGTCATTCTGCATCTTTTCCTTAATCTCATTTGATTTTCAAATCTATGACCAGTTAGAGCTGCTTGTTAACAGCAAGAGGGAGCGAGCAAGCAAGCAAGCTGCGCTTGGTGAATTAAAACACACAGACTGAAGGTTTTTAGCAGGCTTCACTATATACTCAAAATGAATTTGTGGGGTGGGATCTTTCTCCCTTTGTTGCATGCCTTCAGGAAAGTCTGTGAATCTCTCTTTTCTCTCTTGGTTGGCAAGCCATCTCTGAGACACTTTATCAACGAGAGCATCTGAGCTCAACCGGGTGCTGAGTTTCCTGCTTACTGCCCTGAAACAGAGCGAGCTTTGGCGCCGCTGACTTTTTAGAACAGGACTGTTGCTAAAAAGGATGCAGTAGTAAAAAAAAATTTTTTATTATCACCGCTAGAGGGACTCAGCTACATGGAGATCGAAAAATCTTTCCTGCAGTTGTGAGTTATAGGGAATCATATTTAACGATAGGTGTGCCATGGGCATTTGTTGGTTCCACCAGAGTTAAGCGTGTTGCATTAAGTCTGGAAAATGAAGTCCCTCATCTACTTAACTTGTATGTTACATCTGTATTTATACTGCCAAGGAATGAGCAATATGTGTTATGAATATAATAGACAGATAGTAGTCAGACTGAAAATTTCATTTGTTTCAAATAATATCTTGAGCACAGAGGTTTAGTTACCTGATGGCAGATAGTTTGGTATTTTGTTTATTCTCTGTTCTCCTGTTTCTTTTCCTGCTTCTAATGTTCTTTGCTGGAAAATGGTTTCAGTACTATAAATATTCTAAGTGGGTTTTGTTATTGTAATAGCCAATTCTGTATTTTCTCTTTCCATTTCCAGTGAGAGTGCTTAAATTACCTTCTCAAAGAACAGCCACGCCAAAATCTATTGAGTTATCATCAAATGTTGACCATCAGAGGAAATAATTGTATAGCCCTCAAGTATGATCATATTCAGAGCTTTGCTGATTATCCCAAGATAACTTGTTTTGAATTTAAATTCCTTGTTTTGCATCAATAAATACCACGTTTGTTTTATCGTTGTTCAGAGATTAACTCATTCTTTGTAGTGTCATGAATATGAGCTCATGGTTTACATAAATAAGATAAATAACTAACAAAAAAACCAACTGAGATTGGAAAACTTGGCATTTTTTTTTTCAGACTAATCACTGGAATGTGGATGGCTCTGGTTTTAATAACTCCTGATGGACATTAAAAATTATTTTTTTGTTATAACCATGAAATTAAAGCTCTGCTCATTTAAAAAAAAACACAGGAAAGAATTAAAATTTTGATTCATTATAAGTCAAAAGTTGTAATAAAACAGAACAGCATAACTAGTTTTTTCTGTTCCGATTCAACTTTAAATAGTGTTTTCATAAGGACTGAATTGGTGGACTTACCAGCTGCAGAGTAAATGTAAATAATAAATTCTCACCTAATGCTTGAATAACTGAGTGAATAATAAGACTAAGTCTGAAAAAAATTGAGATGAAGTTCTTTTTGAAGGGAGGAGGGCATCAAACCAGAATTTAAAACTGTTATTTGTAAATGTGTACACATAATTAGGTGTATCTGTTTAAGGTGATTAACTCCTACATTCATAGAATGTAAATTATAAATGTAAAAAAGATACCTTGGAAGAACTCCTAATCAAATTCACAGTCCATTGAAGGAATCCACTACCGCAGGGGTCCCCAACTCCTGGTCCGTGGACCAACACCAATCCGCGGTGCACCAGCAACTGGGCTATGCCAACATGCAAAGCTTCATACCCAGGATGCAGGCAGCATGCAAAACTACTCCTCATCTAGTCTGCAGAAAAACTTTTTGCCATAGTACTGGTCCCTGGTATCCAAAAGGTTGGGGCCCACTGCACAGCAGCATTCTCCATCATTGAATATCCATCCTCTTCCAGCCAAGGAAAACCCATCACCCCCAAGGCAGTCTATTTCAAGGCTGTCTGAATAGCTTTAGTCTTTTAAGAATGTTTTCCTGATGTGCAACCAAAATCTACTTGTGATTTAAGCTCATTGTTTATTGTTCTGCCTTATGGAACAATTCTGAATCATTCTGCCTCATCTTTTACCTGTCAGCTCTTCAGACACTGACAGACAGCTGTAATGTCTCCCTGCAGTCCTAAACATATCCAACCATTCCTCTCTTCTTGACCGTTGTCCTCTAGAAATAGTCTAGTTGGTCAATATTGTTCATAAATGTGATATCCAGAAATGAACACACTATTCCAGGTGCAGTTTGACTAGTTTAAAATGGAGATATTTATATTATCTTTCCTCTCCTCTCCTCTCCAGTCCTCTCCTTTCCTTCTCTTCCCTCCTTTCCTTTCCTTTCC
>JAEANM010007454.1:0-17718 GCA_017656035.1 Myanophis thanlyinensis | reverse complement strand
CATTTCAAACACTTTAATCCTTATTTATCTTCCCTGGAATGCCCTGAGAAGTGGAGAAAACGTCCTCACACCACCACAACCATAACCACGCCCCGGAAAAATGTATTTGATACTCACCATTTTTGATACTCATCGCACCTCCCAGAATCAATTAAGGATGAGTACTGAGATACCATTGAACTTATCAATATTTACACTGCACACTGAGATATAAAAAGAAAGGAATGCTAGCTGGTATATTTAACATCAGAGGCAAGATCTGCCTATTTGTTGTGCCCTGGATAAATTAACTACTAGATAGTCTTGGTCCTCTCAATTAAATACAATTTTGAGGTATTCCTCCATGAGCAATGACTTTTATTTTTGCATCACAATTCTAAAAATGAAGTTCTCTTGCCATATTTCCTCCATTCACTTCATCAAGCATTCTGAAGCTTCAGGCTGGATTTCAAATTAAATTATCTGTGACAGAAAATGAATTTTACACTCTAGTAATAGAGGAGGAAAGAGTGGGATGTAGGGAACTTATTATAATTTCATGCCAGAAATGCTTTAAGAAACAGAAGAAAATAATGATTGTATATAATTTTTCAGGAATTTTAACTTACTCAGAAAATATTAAAAGAAAATTTCAGTGCAGGAACACTTCCTTAACTTCTCCTTTGATTATTGGCAGTGATGGTGAGGTCAGCAAACAAAATTGTTGCACACTCTGTGCAAAACATAATGCCTAAAACAGGATTTCATTGAGATTAACTGCTATTTGTCATGACAGGAGTCAGAGGTTACCTTTTTCCACTTTTCTTTTTATCCATAGTCAAGACATTATATGGGAACACACATATCTTTCAGTGAGACAACAACATCCAAGAGATCGACCAGAGCAAGAAATCCACAAAAAATAGCAAAACAATTACTTGTTAATTCCTTGTTAACTTTATTGACAGCCACATTTTGCTTAAGCACTATCACAGATCTCCACTTCTTTCACTATTGCATACCTATTTATTATGGAGGTTAGTAGGGAGAAGGAAAGAAGTTGCAGCTTGAGCTGCTGCATGTTCACATTTTATGTTTCTCAGCAAGCTTTGAGTCTGGTTCTCTTTTTTATAGCAGCTCTTTTGCTTTGCTATCTCAGCTGTGTCTCACTGATTGTTGTTGTTGTTTCTTAGGTGCAATTTTCACCTAGTAGTTTCTTCAGAATTACTCTGGTTCCAAACTTGCTGGTCTTTATATATCAAAGGCCACATTCTCTAGAATGCGTTTTAGATTGTTGTTTGTTTGCTTTCTGGTTCTGTCTGCTATTTCCCCTTCTCTTTCCTTAAGCTGTTCAGATATAGTCCATAATTTTTACAATGAATTAATTTTCAGGTGAGGTTGAGTAACCAGTTAGAGGTGAAACAAGGAGATTGGGCAGTGGTGGAATTCAATTTTTTTTTTACTACTGGTTCTGTGAGCGTGGCTTAGTGGGCGTGGCTGGGGGGGTGTCATGTGACTGGGTGGGCAGTTTCTGCAAGCAGGGCAGTAAAGATTAGGTTAGAAACAATACCAGAATGTTTTTTTCCTGCCTTCCTTTCAGGATTAACCCTGTAAAGTGGAAAAAAACAAAAGGAGATTTCTTCTAACAACTGGTTCTAGCGAACCTGCTAGAACCTGCTGAATTTTACCTCTGAGATTGGGTGGTTCAGTGCTGGATAGAGGTAGAATCACCAGCAAGGTAGTCATATTTGGAGATCAGGAAACCAGAAAAGAGGGAAGGAGCGAGTGACATAGTTGTAAGGGATAAGAAGAGTCCCTGTCAAGTGAAGAGTCAGGTGATGGGAGAGACAGACCAGAGTGCAGACTAAACTGGACCTGGCCCCATGAAACCTGGGAAAGATGAAAATCCACATGAAAGATGCTATGGGGCTGATGCTATCCTAGTTATTGCTGGTCATCAATACAATAAAACACAACACAGAGGATTGCTGCTCCCTGGGACAGACAGATATTGGAGGAACCCCCAGTCTGGAATTATGGAGTATGGAGAGGCTCCCATAATCAAGTATCTTAATGAAAAAAGGTTCTCTTCTATTATGGAGGCTAGGAGGCATAGACTATTTATTTATTTATTTATTTATTTATTTATATACTGCACCCTCTCCCAAGGGACTTGGGGGGGTTTACAGCAAGTAAAAATAGACAAAAATATAGGCAAAATATATATATATATATCCCAACAAAATATATATATATATCCCAACAGAACAGCTGAAATGGTTGCAATTAGGATAATATGTAAAGGGCTAGTGGAAAAAGAGAATATGTTGAAACAATTATGGGTATTAAAAGGACAATCATCTTTTAGAAGTAGCTTCTAGTTAATAACTCTCCCCAGTTGATACTTAAAAAACATTCATATGATGTTGCAACAGTTCTGAAAAAGGAGAAAATCAACTATTCTGAGAATAGAGGCGCTGTGGCAAAATATGCCTTCACTGACATGGGAAGAAATGTAAATGGTACTTCTGGACTAGCCAGATAAGGCAGTACTATCTCAGCTGGAGTTTTATGCCATTTTAAATACAATTCTTCGTTTCAATGCAGAGTGATATTAAATTCACACTGCAGCAAACACAGAGTTTGTGCAAGAGCCTTAATCATAAGTTTCTCTCATTTCCCACATTTGGTTTGGAGTCCAGGCAAGAGAGCAAATAAAAGATGAGAACATCCAGCCAAGTGTAAATCCAGAAGGATGACTCATCATTTCGGACTGATGTCACCCCTTGACTTAACAGATGTTCTCAGTCTGAAAGGAAGAGCTGTCGTCTGCCATGACGATTAATATTCTGTGAATAATAGGAAATTGTGTTAATTTGGGATCCTACCTAAAGCCTTGAGGAATTATGAGAAGCACTGTGATAATGGAAAAACCCTGATGTACTAACTCATGGCAAAATTAATAACTCTTATTGAAGAATGGTAGAAGCAATAACTGTGCCTTTATTATTCTAGGTAGCCTGCTTGGAACTATTTTCTAACATTAATTTTTAACTAAATTTTAGCATATGGTTACAGCAATAATACAGTCATTAAACTAAAATTAAAGTTGTTTGAACACATGCCATTTTGGAATATTAGTTTCATGAGATCTGTGTGATTAAGGAAAAACATGTGAGTTTAAAATTGGTCATGTATTCATGACCTCCTATGGTAATGTCTTTATATTTGCATTTCCATACAAATATAATGTTATTTATATTTGCATTGTAAGATGTGTGTTCAATGTTAATTAATCTAGCCACTCAAAGCAAAGTAATTTGCATCACTCTGCATGAGCAAAACCTGTCTATTGTGTCTCTATATAGGTAATCCTTATTTAATGATGGAAATTGGGACCAGCAATTCCATTTCTAAAATATGTGGTCCCAAGTGTAACATCTCATGAACATGCCAACTAACAACAGCAGTTCCAGTTGCCGTCATTAAGCAAATGCTGTGTGGTCATTAGGCACAATGTCAATGATCGCCATTTACGATTTCCTGCTGACTTCCCTTTGACTTGTCAGAAATAGATAGGGAAGGTTTCAAATGATGACCAGACAATGCTTGACCATTATGTGTCACAGTATCTAAATACCCAAATTGTGGTCAATGCAAAGTGCATGATCATTAAACAAGGACTTTCTCTACTGTAGCTCTACTATATTACATTGTTCTGATTCTTTCAGCCAGCTGTATGTTTTGCAACTCTTTGGAATTTTGCAGTGAGAAAGGAGATGCACAAAAGACAACTGAGGAATAGACAATCTTTGCTCCAGGAAGCAAAATTGGTGTTGCCAGGTTGTCCTAATGCAGGGGTGTCAAACTCAAGGCCTGCAGGCTGAGTCCAGTCTACAGGATGCTGAGATGGAACTCTGTTTTTACTGGCAGAGGGCTGCAGAAAGGTGTTGCAGCTGAACACAGGGACAGGGAGCCTGTTTTCTCTGGCAGAACACTCATGCCAACATAGGTGTCCCTGACATGAGTGGCATAATGCTGGTCACACCCACCCCAGCCACACCCACCCTGCCCCCCAAGGTCAAACACAACCCTGATGCTGCCCTCAATGAAATTGAGTTTGACACTCTGTCCTAATGACACTGATAATAAGTATTAAGCACAGGTTCATTATTCTCCATTTGCTGCTTGAGCATTTTTTTTTTTTATTTGAAAGAGTTTGATATATGGATCATTTAAGCAACCTATATGAGGACAAAGCACAGCAACCTCCATTTCGCTATTCTCTTCCCTATCACTGTGCATGGATCTTCATGCTACATGCACCCTTTTTGCTGGACTATGCTGGCAGTTCCATTGTTTGCCACAAATCCATGAGACGAGTTCTTGTCTCTATTTGTACATTGTTGGAGATAGCAAGTGTCTGTGTTCACACATTATAATAAGGTAGTTTATTGAATCTGGCCAGAGTGTTATATGAATAAAGATACAATAATTTACAAACTATTGTTTTATCAATTAAAGATATGTCATCCCAGGGGCCATGGTTTATTTAAAAATCATTATTAAACAAATTACAGTTATTATGAACTTTAATGCATGAGGAAAATATCCTGGTTTTTTTTACCTTCTCTACTTTTAGGATCTTTGTATCACAATGAGAAATAGTAAAAAGTCATGCCCATTAAAAAAGAAAAAAGAAACTTCCATTGTAATGTCTGAGACATTTCTGGCATTCTGCCTAATTAAGCCTGGAATTAAGTATCAATCTCTATGGTCCTTGCCAGCAGTGGTGCAGCCATCTCAAAGATTAGTTGCCAATCTTCTTACAAGGAAGAAATAGAGCAGGGCAAATTAAATTATTCTCACCAGGACTCCATTATTAAATATCTGTCATTGCAGCCTTTCAAATACAGACCTTATTTTCTATATTTTCCACATGAAAAGCATACTTTCCATCATAACTAAGTAATGTAACTAGCTAACTTGTCCAAATAAACACTGCTGTTGTATTAGGAATTCTTATATTCCAAAGGCAATTGCCATTTCCTTCTTTAAGATACTTTATACTCTTCAGGCTAGTCTACAGCTGTAGGATTTCTTGATGGCCTTCTGTCAAAGGAACTTGTAGATCCAATTCAGCTCCAAAGCAAGTAACTTTACTATGAATGAGGCAGTTCTCTATACACGGTGCTGGGGAAATGTAGGTAGTTTAACAGTACATAATACTAGTGGGTCAGGTTTTTTTCTGAAATCTTGCCAAGAAAACTGCAAGGACTAGTCCAAGCAGTCACCAGGAATCAGGACTGATTCAAGTACACAAACAAACAAATTATGGAAGCTGAGAAATTCCTCAGGATAAGAGTTCCCATAAAAATTATCTTTGAAGAATGCAATATGACAATCATGCATTGTAGAACAGAGCCCAGCTATGCTGATTCTGCTTCATAATTATTATGAGGGCATAATTTGAAACGTGGGCAGGCAGACATAAGTACATCTGGGGAAAACAGGGAGATAAATATATCTGTGAGAATGGGAATAAGATGAAAATCATTGGCCTTATTTAGAACATGCACATGCAGTTTTTTTTGTTTTGGCTCAATCAGTTATGTGATCTTAGCTAGTGATGTTTTATTCATTAAATTATAATTTTAAAAGCCAGAGAATGACATTATGTGTAAATACAGCATAGTAGCACTATCAGCCACTGACTATGCTGTGATTCTGATCATGAAGGGCAACTTGGCTGGCAAGGAAACAGATAGGCTATTCTCAGTTCTCAGTAGCAGTGGAGAGATATTCTTCCATGGGACCCCAAAATTTGGTAACAAACTGTGTTCTACATAGTAATCACAGATTCTGCATAATGTTTAATCTTTGCAAATGAATTATTTCTGTTTTCTTAAAAAAATATTTCTGTTTTCTAATTTGTTCCACCCACCTCCCTGTAGATAATCTTAAAATATATGTTGTGGCAGGAATATTAATATACATTTATTAATTAGTTGGAATATTCCACTGGAATTCTTTCCACCTCATAAAAATGATACAATTAAATAGAGTTGTCAAGACAATAAATAATATTCTGTACACAGATTAGAGAAATATGCACTTTCCACATAATTTTATTTTTTTCAGTTGTATCATAGGCAGCAATAGTTATGAAATAAATAATGTTGTAGAAATCAATTCTTAAAAGTGAGCCCCTGGACCAAATATGTAAAATGAATGCTACTTTTTATACAATTATTAGGTTGGATACTACAGTTATTGTACATGCTATTTTAGACAGTAATGAAGTTGTAAATTAAATTTTAATAGCTTGAAAAATCACTCCTCATTAGGGTGATTCTCTTGCATTAAAATGTTCTCATGTATAGTGCACAAGTAATTTATTTAAATAAACATACGTACAAGGATAATGAAGGGAGAAAAAACCTACAGAATTCAGGACAATGACTGCATGCACTGGTGGATGGACTTCCAACTGATCTTCTACCAATGGCACATGGAGCGGAAACCAGGAAAGAACTATGAAGGTCAGGTGTGACACCCATCACCACATTACAGGATCTTCATACCTACAGCACATTATGAAAAAAAGGAAAAGATTCAGATGTCTGCAAGAAAATTAAAAGAAAATTATATGGTCTTGGATCTTTGAAAGAGGCATAAGCAATGAGTAATACAATTGAATTTACAATAATTTGCACAATGATTTGAATTAAAATTTACATATGAAGCAAAGGAAAGGTAATATTTTTCTTCTAAAATGCAGCAAATTCTGATTTTTTTATTACTGGTATGTCACTAAAGAAGATAACCAAGTTTAAACTTATCAAGCAATTGAATTGTTAGTCATGTATTCATAAATAGAACTTATCTGTCTTTTTTTCTTTGCATGAAAGATCATTATCTTCATAATATAATGAAATATGTTTATATTTAAATGTATTATTTAATTATACATAATTTACATAATGGTTATGTAAAAACTATTGAATTATATCCGACATATTATTTTATACTTTTCTACTGCTCTGGAACACATATTAGTAAGTTTAGGAGAACTTAGCCACATAAATTACTTTATATTTAGTCTCAATGAATAAACTAAAAATGGAGACATTTTCGACTGATAAATGTTGCTGGATTGCAGTTCCACCAGCTTCAGCCAGCATGGGTAATAGCCAGGGAAATGGGGAAGAACATGGATTCCTTATTCCTGATGTAACATAATTCATCATATGAAAGAAGGCAAACGTCTAACAGCCTATAAATTATATCCGCATCATGATAGATTGTACAATACATACAAAGAAATTATGTGACAGTTTGAACCTCTTCTCTGAGATATATGCTAAGTTTTTGCATTCTATTGCATAACACGAATCCTCAATTTTTGGCCTCCCAAGTATACCAGAATTCAAGTTACCAGAATTCTGAGCCAGAATAATTAAATATTCTCAATATTTGAAAGTTAAAGTTCCAAATTTTATGAAAGACACTCAGTTGGGAAAAGAAAAACAAGGCAAAGCACTTAGCAGTTTTCATGTTTGTGTATTATCAACTTGTGTATTATCATAGGGGTGGGATAAAGAAGTAGGATGAAGAACACCTATTTATTATGGAATGCCTTTGTGTAGAGGCAAGTGGGGAAAAAACAGAAGTGCAAGGGGAAAAAACCCAGAAAATGGATATATCCCAGAACATAAATTTCTTCCCATGCAAAAAAAAAAAAAAGAGAGAGAGAGAAATTGGGGAAGTATTCAGAAAGAATAACTACAGAATGATAGATACCAACATTCACTATACTCTGAAATTTATAGTTTTACCACAAGACACTGACCTTTATCTGCTGTGCCTATATCCATTTAAAATAATTGTAAAATTCTGCATTTGAAGAAGGTAAGTTGTTCATTTCTGAAATTTCATTTGAATCTAAGATGGCTGGGAGTTAAAGCATTTCTGAACAAGAGATGATATCTCTTCTTAGTAATGGAAACAATTCTTTTCAGATAATAACACTGGTCTACAAGGAGAAAGCCTCGGAAAAAGCAGCTTAATTTTACCATTGAATTGGGTCACTAATAAAGGAAAATTAAGTCCTAAGTATTAATTGACTTAGTTTCCAAGATACAACCTCAGGTCAAAATTGCATCAAAATAATTCAAAATTACAAGGGGTGTGAGTGATTATGCTCTATAACTCTTCTGAAAAATGTGATATAGTATAATGAGAATTGTGCCACGCCAATCATTATAAAGTTATCTTTTCATTGATACCAATAACATAACTTTCCATTAATTTATTGGTTTTTCATGTAACATTTTCATATTTTTTGCATGAAATACTGAGAAGCTTTAACATCAGAATAAATGACAAGGTTCCATCTTTATTCAGTATCTACACTGGGCTTTTTGGCTTTTCTCACTTGTGAACTGCAGTAGGGTCATCCCTGGGGTAATCAGCAAGCATGGATATACTCCATTTCCCTTGGTATCTTTTCTCCATGCCTGCGATATCCTGGTGGAATCTCTCCCCATGCTCATCACTCACTGTCCCACAGTTCAAAGAAAAATAGTTTAAATGCAAATGTAAGAAGTGAATTCTTAGTAACATGTTTGTTTATGTGCTTTATAGGGCCTAAGCAAATTTTCCATAGTCATTTGCCTTGCTGTTCTCAAAGTGAATTGTATATAAATTTATATACTCCTATGTGGTTCCATTTTCATTGTTCTACTGTACTTGATCAAGAAGTTACAGGGCATCATGATTAGTAGATACCTCCTCCCTTGTAGGCAAATATATTTGCCTGTGTATAAATCTTTATTGTGAAACATCTTGAAAACTTTAGCCAACCAGCACTTTTATCCTAAACAAAATATGTAAAATTAACATATTTTATCTCGAAGGTTGATAATTTTCCAAAATTTGTAGATCAGTATAATACAGTGGTATCTCAGTACTCATCATTAACTAGTTCGGGGAGGCATGATACTACCAAAAACAATATCAAAAAAATTTTTCATATAAGAAATAATGTAGTGAGTCACACAGCAGTCGACACTGACAAGTTCCAGCTTGCGCATTGAGTACCAAACAAACGATAAAAATAAAGTGCAAATAAAGTAACTTACAACTTACAACTTAAAGTAAGTTACTTAAAGTAACTTACAACTTGTAACTTACAACTTACAATAAGCAACTTACAAGAATAACTACAAAAAGCTATTATTCTATTACCTAGATCTAGGAATGTTTTCTGTGCTTTCTCGCAACAAAAGATCAGAGATCAGCGTCTCTGGGCTGGATCGTTTCCCATATCTGTTAAATGAGTTTAAAAATTAAATTCGTTAGATTTTTTTTTTTAAATAAAGCACTAAACAAGTATGAACATGCACAATTGTCACCCAACATTCCATTGCATATTTATTATTCCAAACATTATAATATACATTGTTTTATCAATTGAAGAAAAATATATACTATATACAATTGAGTATTAATAACAATGGGAAACAATTCAGCTTAACTAAATGAAAATTAAAACACAATTGTACCTCCCTATATGTAACCCACAAAGGTGCAACAGCTGATTAGTACAATACATAGGCTTTATAAAAAAGGATCTGTATTCAATCCTGCCATCTGCAAATAAAAGATCCAAGAATACTGTACTCAAACAGCTCCTTGGAAAGATACTGCTGGTCAGAACTTAGTAACTGTCTCCAATGTTATATCTTCTGATATGCTGGAATACAATTCCTTCAACTTCAGCCACTATGGCAGAGAATAATTATACAATATTATATACAATATTGTAAAAGTTAAGTATGAAAATAATTATTAAAAGTCTGATGATACAGAATGGCCATCATTGTGTCCATAAAACACAACAGAAGGAATCAAGCTAACCCTTTTAAAGAATAATTGTGCTGCCTTAACAAAAAGAGATAACATACTTCTGCTATTATCCACCCCTGCAGTTGCAGCTTACTATTTGACCAAGTAACTTACAGAACCTCATTTTACTGACAGTGAATTAAAATTTAAAGAGAGACTTCAAATAAGTTTTATGGAAAAAATATATGTGATAAAAACTATTAAGTTGCTGCAGAAGAAAATTCTAGTAAAGCTCACAAAATATCAGCAGATCTAGATTACTATTAAAATACTATTTTTGCTGCAATTGTATGCATACTTGTATAATTAGAGATATTTTTCAGTATTTCTCTAAATCTTCAAAAGTCAAAATATGTCTTTCATGAAGAATGTTAAGAGAACCAGCTGCATTATTAAATTGCAAACACAGCATTTTATTTCATTATACAGTTGATTCAAATATTTATCTAGAATGGTTTATGGCTTTCCCCAAAATATGGATCTACCTTAAGCAGCAGAGCAAGTAAATATTCTTTTAATAATAAAAATCTATTTGTTTTAAAGAAATGTAACTATAACAAAGCATTTATTGGAATCAGTTAATATTATTGGCCGATGTGGTTAAAAAGATTTATTTTCTCTAATTAAATACTCTGAGCAAGCTGGCATTCTCACAGGCTTGAAACTGAGCTCAAATCTTTTTATTTAAGCAGCTCTAGTATCTTGCAGTTTTAAGACAACATTTCTTCTTCATCCAAATCAAATCAAATTTATTCATCACATACATATACATACATAGTACAAAATGCAGTGAAATGTGTTTTCGATCACTCGCGAGGTAGTAGGCAAAGGGGGTAGTATAGAAAGGGAGGGAGATTATGGAGTGGTTAAGAGAGGTAGATTATTTAAGAGGTAGTTTAGAAATTATTATAGTCCTGTGTTTGTTATGGTAGAATCCTTAAGAGTGTCGCTTTTATTATATATCCTTCAGGAATTAAATCCATTGTTTATATTGGAAAAGAAAAACTAGAATATGGTAACATATTTTTACTATATTGATGGTTTTAAAGAGATATATTTATGATTACAAGTGATTACAACTACAGCATGATGACTTGGTGGTTTAAAGACTTCTTTGCAGATAAACTCACTATGCATGAGGATAATTTACTCACTCAAAATTTAGAAATCTCATGTGTCTGCTCAGCATTGCACATTATCAAGAAAACAAGGAAAAAAGTTCTTGGCCTCCGCACACTTTGTTTTCCCCCTCCCCGGCCCCCAGAAGTACTTTGCAGATCTCCAGAACCTTCCACGCAGCCCATTTTCACCAAAAAACATGCCCATTTTTAGTGAAAATGGGACATGCGGAGGAGGCTCAGGAAACCAAAAATGGCTGTATTCGGTGTATAAGACACACCTCAATTTTCACACACTTTTAGGGAGTGAAAAGTGTGTCTAATACACTGAAAAATATGGTAGATATCAGCTCAGCACTGTATATTATCAAGAAATCAGATCAATAATTTTGTAAATATAGTTGGTGGCTGATGGGAGCTGGCACTAAAACATCCCTATCCCAGATGACAAAAATATCCTTAATACTCAATCTGCAAATTAGACAAGCTTTGCCTAATCTGATACCTTTTACATGTGGTAGACATTTACTTCCATTGTTCTATTGTCCCAATCTGGATCGTTTAGAAGTACCAGGTTGAAAATTAGATGGAATAGCTTCAAAATAAGTGAAGCTCATTTTGTTCAATTAGCAAATGCGAGAGGAGGGTCTTGATCAAATGAAGTTAATGCTGAATGCTGACAAGCTTTGTAGCTGCTGCTTAGTAAAAATTAGTTCTGAATTTTTCCTTCTTAAGAGTCTCATACAGTATTTGTCTTAAGAGTTCAGAGTCTCTTATCTGTCGAAGATGCTTTTTGGAAACTTTAGAGCTATTAAAGAAAGAGGCTATGGGCATAGAAAATAATTACATTGAATTGCCAACATTTTACCCCCTATAAATGTGTTTTTCAACATTGTGTCTTTTCGAAAATAATATGAAAAGACATCTCTTTTTTTTTTTAAGAATGGAAGAGCTAGTGTGCCATTGCAAGAAGATATGGAACATAACAGTAATTTCATTTCTTATTCTTTAATCACAAAGTTGGCTTTTAAACTCATCTGTCGAAATCCTTGCTTATATCTGTGGTGAGGGTGATAGAATACAGACTCTGGCCTGACATGATTTACCAGATGTTTCTTATTAGTATTAAGTTAGTTTCGAAACCTGATCAGTTAGACACAAATCAGGAAGTATATTCTGAATGCTAAAGATACATAAGAGTGTGTCAGAGGGTTAAACAATCCTGGGGATGAATCCTTCCCCCCCCCCCCAAATGCTTTCCCACAATGAGAAACACTTAGAACATGCCAATCTCAAGTCAGCAAATAATGGGCTTTTTATTTTTTTCAAAACAGCAGATGAGAATAGACTGTTTGGAATTTAGCAGAAATTCTCCCCCATCTCCTATTCAACAGAAAACAATGAGGGAGACAGATAGATTAAAAGTTTGGATAACAATTTTCTTCCAGATTTGTGCACCTATTTTGCTCTATATTTGCTACTTTATTCTTTCTTTATTTGAAAAATTATACATTCCTTCTTTTCTTAGAACATTTGTAAATCTTAAATCAGTTTTAATTCTCTCTAATGGAACTGTAAAGTCTACATTGGTGTAATCAACATTAAAAAAAAATCTTTCCCAGATTAATATTTCCATTTGGCTGAAACCACAAAACAAACCTTCAAGATTGTCTATTTTTTAGTGGCACATGGAAATCTCTTTATTACACACAGGATGCTTTCCTATAAACATGTGTTCTTCATATCAATAGTGGTTGGAATGTACATTGTTGCATTTTACAGAATTTACTTTTTTTCCAACCTGAACTTAAAAGTATTTCATACTACTGAATACAAATTAGTTCAATTCTGAGGATATTTTTAAAGTGAGTGTTCAGTGTAACTCAGTGATTTTTCAATAATTCCCTTTCGGGAGAGTCCCTTTCGGGAGAGGGGCAGTATATAAATCTAATTAATAATAATAATAATAATAACCATTTTTCACACTTACAACTGTTGTGGCATCCCCATGGTCATGGGATCAAGATCCAGGCACTTGGCAACTGACTCGTATTTATGACACGTGGCTCACGGGATTACCTTTAGCGGCTTTCTGACAAGCAAAGACAATGGGAAAGCCAGATTCACTTAACAACCCTATTACTAACTTCACAACCGCGGGGTGTTCGATTATCCACTGAGGCAAGTAAAATTGTAAAATGAGGCAAAATTCACTTAGCAGCCATCTCGCTTAGCAGCGCAAACGTTGGGCTCAGTTGTGGTTGTATATCAAGGACTACCGGTCTGTAGGAAATCCAAGCACCAAGCTGTTTAAAGAGCAGCTCGCTGATGGGTAATTACACGCCGAACAAGGTCAACGCCTCAGTCTTGTCTTTTGGGCAAGAGGTCATGGTCAGAAGGCCAAGGGATTCCCCTCTCAGAGGCCCTGAAAAGCAAAGCAACGCCTGCTTTTTGGGACCCGTGAGGACAAAGGCGTCATTTGTGCTTCCACCCTGCCCAGCCTCAACCGGTTCCCTGGGAGCTTGGCGGAGTTAGGCAGGAATGTACTTGTTTGAGTCTCGCATCAGGCTTTCTCTCATAAAGGTACCAAGAATAGCTTATCCTTCTTCCCCTTCCCAGCTTTGTTCACTCCCCAGCCGCTCTTCTTCGGGTTTGGTAGGATGCTTTCTTTATGCACATGGGAGGCAGGGTGGAAAAAAGCGAGTGTTTTCCCCAGAGGCTCCATCAAGGGCTTAGCCAGGAAGAAAGCTGTTCTTAGAACGAGCTGGGATCTTCTCTATTTTTTGCTCCGCAGAAAGGATGGGCAGTCGAAGAAGTTTACAAATTGGTAAATCATGCAGGCCAGAAACCGGCCCCCCGAGCGCCCACTGACAGATCTGCTGAGGTTTTGGCAGCAAAATGAAATCGCTGGGATAGCAGGCAGAATGGAACATGCCCCTAATAGCTTGGAAAGATACACCTAGAGTTACAAATTTTCTCGTGTTTCCTTCTTGCCGGGCTGTTGGACTTCATACACATAAGCACATACAGGTAGTCCTCGAATTTTGACCACAAATGAGTGCAAAATTGATGTTGCACAGTGGGAAATTTGTTCAGTGAGTTTTGTCCCATTTTACGACTTTTCTTGCCACATTTGTTAAGTGAATCACTGCAGTTGTTAAATGAATCTGACCTCCCCCATTGACTTCGCTGGCCAGAAGTTCACAAAAGGTCATCCCATGACTTCGGGACACTGCAACCATCCTAAATATAGGGCAGCTGTCAAGTGTCCGAATTTTGATCACGTGACCATAAGAATGTGCAACAGTTGTGCAAAATGGTCGTAAGTCACTTTTTTCAGTGCCGTTGTAATTTTGAGCGGTCACTAAGCGAACTTGTAAGTCGAGCACTACTTTTAACTAGAAATTCAGTCGGTGGTTTGTTTGTTTTTTAAATCTTCAGCAATGAGATGCGATGCTGAATTTTTTTTTCCATTCAATATGGGGACAAAGGAAAAATGGCCAAAAAAAAAAATAGATAAAGAATATTGAATACCTTGGATTTTTCCCTGGCTATCATTTGACTGCCAAGATATGCATAACAGGCTCACTTTCCCTTTAAAGCCGCTTAGTTTTATCAGTCTGTCCACTGACTCATTTGTGGGTGTATCAGTATTATTAGTGTGCTTGCAGAAGAGTTAGAGCTTTGAAATTTTGTTATATTTGCATCCTAGACTTTCTGACTAACAGTTGGGAAACAGAAGATTCAGAAATAAGCCAAAGGATTAACTTGCTCCCACAGAAGCTAAAAAATTGCAAGTCAGTAAAAGAGAAACCTGGAGGGACATGTAGTCATTTCTACCTCAAAAGGGAGCAAGCTAAAAATATAAATTACTAACATTTCAGAACACTAAAGGGCCCAATATATCCGACATAAGACACTGCATTAACTGGGGAAATACTAAGTATCCTGGTGCTTTTTTTATATTTTGAAGTTTGACTTCAAGATTAAATCCCAGGTAGCGTAGCTGAAAGTTGGGAATTCTGGCAAGTCCCAGACTAATACTTCTTTGCTGGGAAAATCTGAAAGAGGATAATCAGTAATTCACTCTTGAGAAAGAGAAAAAGAAAAAGAACGCATTCCCAAACGATTACAAGAAAACATTCACGGAGAGAATACTGTGCATAGCCAAGAAAAGGAATAAGCACCAAACAAATCAACAAAGAATTTTCACTCAAGGCCACAAATGACCAGACTCAAATGACCTACATTATTTTGGACACACTGTGTGAAGAAGACCCAGCTCTCTGGAGAAGGCTCTGGTGCTGAGAAAGATGGAAGGAAAGGGAAGAAGCCCTGCAGTGGATGGACTTACAGTGACAATAGGTGTGCCATTGAGACATTTGAAAGAGTAGGCTAGGGATATATTGTTAGGGAGAAAAATCTATCAGGTAGTCCTCGATTTATGACAATTGAGCCCAAAATCTCTGTTGCTGAGCGAGACAGTTGTTAAGTGAGTTTTGCTCCATTTTATGACCTTTTTGTCACAGTTGTTTTTTGTTACACTGCAGTTGTTAAGGAAGTAACATGGTTTTTAACTGAATCTGGCTTCCACTTTGACTTTGCTTATTAGAAGATCACAAAAGGTGATCACATGACCCCGGGACACTGCAACTGTCATAACTATGAGCCAGCTGCCAAGCATCTGAATTTTGATCACATGGCCATGGGGTTCTTGTAATGTTCGGAAGTGTAAAAAACAGTTATAAGTCACTTTCAGTGCCATTATAACTTCGAATGGTCACTAAAGAAAAGTCACTTTCAGTGCCATTATAACTTCAAATGGTCACTAAAGAAAAGTCACTTTCAGTGCCATTATAACTTCAAATGGTCACTAAAGAAAAGCTGTTAAGGATTACCTTATGTCATTGCTAGGAGTCAAAAATGACTTGATAGCAATCAATCAATCAATCAATCAATCAACCAAGAAGGTCTATTTTCATGTGATTGCTTGCAATTGTGATCCAGTTTGTGAGTCGAGACCACCCTATCTTCTTAAGCTTCAGTTTTTCTGAACACTGCTTTGGACAGAATACAATGTTTTACCCTCCTAAGGAAAGGTACAAATAATTTTTATATAGTTGTACAATAAATGCTGACTGGTAATGACATTAAATGTCAATCATCTTGTTTTTGATAACATGGGTTAGATTTTCTTTTTATAGTGAGAAGAAACAGTTAATAAAACACAGATTGGCATGAACCACTTTTTGTGGTTAGTTACTTCCTAATTCCCATTTAAAAGTACAAGTGCTGATTTAAGGTAACTCGTGAGCCAGCATCTGCAAATGCCTAAGTATGCTATTAAGGAGGCTTACTTTGAGTTCGGGGGGCTTTGGTAGTTTGGAGATTTTGGTTCAGGAATGTATTTTGTTCCTCCAATACTCTTTTTTGCATGCATATAATTACAGAATTGGGAGGGACCTTGTAGGTCATCTAGTCCAACCCTTGCTCAAGTAGGAGACCCTACACCGTTTCTGACAGATGGCAGTCCAGTCTCTTGTGGAAAGCTTCCAATGATGAAGTTCCTACAAGCACTTCTGAAGGCAAAGCTGTTCCATTGGTTGATTGTTCTGACTGTCAGAAAATTTCTCCTTATTTCTAGGTTGAACCTCTCCTTGATCCGTTTCCATCCGTTGTTCCTTGTCTGGCCTTCAGGTGCTTTGGAAAACAGCTTGACCCCCCCCCCCTTCCTCTCTGTGGCTGCCCCTCAAATATTGGAAGACTGCTCTCATGTCTCCCCTGGTCCTTCTCTTCACTAGATTAGCCATGCCCAGTTCCTGCAACCATTCATCGTATGTTTTAGCCTCCAGTCCACTAACCATCTTTGTTGCTCTTCTCTACACTTTTTCTAGAGTCTCAACATCTTTTTTGTACTGCGATGACCACATTTGGGGTCTGATAGTTTCCAGTCCCCCTTTCATAAGTTCACTTAGCATCTGAGAAAGGCTGGAATTTATCTTGCATCTGGAGACAACGTTCCTAACTTCAGTTGTGCCTCCCCTAAAATCTTGGGTTATCAGAGTTTCATTTGCACTCTTACTCCAATTACAGTTCATTCCATAACACTTTTCCACTGTCCACTGTGCTTGAGCTTGCTTTTCCTTGCCGCAACCAACTGACCTTGAAACTTGTTTCTATTAGGAAACAATATTTGGAGTGGGTCCTTTTTGCACTCAGCTGACCTGGAAGCAAATCAGCTCAGCCGCCCAACAGAGACGATGGAAAGCACAGGAGTCTGAGGTCAATCCAAAGTTGAGCAAATGCTATGTATGGTTAAAAAAAGTGCCTATATTTGCGCAATGCATCACTGACCTCTTATTATCAAAGCCATCTTCTTGCCCTCTTTTAAATTTTTTTATTAGTTTATAATACAAAACACAAAAGGAAATAATAGGAAAAATAGTGGGGGGGGGAAGGGAAGAGAGATCTGTAGAGAAGAAGGGAAAAAGAAAGAAAAGACATTGATTTCCAACTCCTTTTGCCACAGTAGAACAAAATAGCAACATCAAACCTCAACTTTTTTAACTTTTGCATAATAGTATAAACTAGCCATTTCTGTAACAATTCTTGCCCTGTTTTAAGAGCATCCCTTAACTGATGAAAAAATGATTAAAAAACTATATGGGTTTTTATTAGACATTAAAATGGAGGAAGAGCAAGTTAAAGAAAC
>JAEANM010007453.1:0-17721 GCA_017656035.1 Myanophis thanlyinensis | reverse complement strand
GCCATGGCTGGCTCAGGAATTCTGGGAGTTGAAGTCCACGAGTCATGAAGGAGCTGTAATTGCCCACCTCTGTTCTAAAGGATTTTTCTTATTTTCTCTGGCCATGTGACCCAAGGTAGAATGGATATAATTCATGGTATGCATGTTGATTTTAGAGTGCTTAACTGCAATAAACTTTTCAAAAAGTAAACCAGTTGCGCAGGGATGGTGGGGTGTATATGGAAATGTCTGAGACAGAGTTTCAGAATCAGCACCATTCCTTTCATCTCCTTTCCAAATAAACATTTCAAAGTTGTTCTGTTATCTGGGGTGCTGACTGTATTCTCCCCAGGGAATACTAGGTTGCTCAATAAACATTATATTCCCTGAATGCAGTCGTTAAGCTTGGAATAATTAGAAACTCAAGCATAGCCCACCAAGACCAATGGTCAACCTGGGAGGCTTCTACTGTCTAAGGAAGCTACCACTTTGTGCAACCCTACAGAGTTTCTGCACCAAGTTGTGAGGTTTAGAATTCCAATGGATCATTGTTGACATCCTTAAAGCAGACATGCTTTCTGCAATCAGAGAGCCACAATTATTAGGGATGGGTGGTTGATTGGGAGGCAAAAAGATGCAATGAACTGGTTGGGGTTATCTGTGCAATCTATCTGCAACTTCTTAAACAAATGAGATACCTTTTTACGAAAGAAATAGGGAAAGGAACCAAGTGGAGGCATTTTGTTAGTTTGTAGCTTTCCTTCAAGTGAGTATCTGTTCTGACTCTGGACAGATTCATACAAGATTCTTAAATGAGTCAGTTGAACATTTGAGGCTTAACAACTGTATTCATGCACCATACAAACCTATTGGCTATTTTAACATTAGTGGGTTTTAAATTTTTCTGGTGGTGTGTTTAACAATGCACTATTTTGAACAAACCCAGAAGATGGATTACTTCAGTAATCACATTAAGATGTTGTAACTATGATTATTTATAAATAAATAGATTCTCATTCTGGATTTTGCAGGGAAATGTCATATGTTTTAGAGAATAAGTTTGTCATCTGCATTTCCCCCACTATTAGCTGTTGTAATGAAAAATTTTTAACAGTAAAAAAAATTGAACTTCCCTAGAAGAGAGCTATATCTTTTCTGGAAACAAATCTAAAAACTTTTTAGGCATTTCTCTCTTGTTCCTGTGAACTAAACAGTAACATTTTTGTTTAGGAATGCTGCTTCCACACAAGGCTTTTATTGTGCAATTGCCCTGCTACATGCAAGGAATTTAACCAGTGCAAGATGGGGTCCAGATGTTACCATCTTCCATTTGTAAACCCAAAGTTTCGTTTGTAATGTTGCCTACTAGAAAATAACTCAGTTGCAAGAAAAAGGCAGGCTGATTCCACAATGTCTTATGATTGGTAGCATCAAAAACTGCTTGTTTGGAAGCATTTTTACAACAGCTTAGCCATGATTTCAATAAATGCTACATAATGGACAATAGACAAGCACAGGTAAAAATTGCACTGTAATTCCAGAAAGTATGATCTGAATTCTTCTCACAGCAATTCAGCTAGAGGTGTCCCATTCTTATTAGTGGCAACAAGAAGCTTTAGTCAATGTAGCCGTCAATGTTCCAAGCATTAAGAACCATTTTTTATCAAGATATGGTTATTTTCCCTTTGGTCTTTCTATTGATGCCGATACACATGTCTCTTTTAGATGAATCTCAAAAGATAAATTGAAGTAATTTGGACAGGCACTTGATATTTGTAAAATATCAATCCAGTTTTTATTTTGGTTCCAAAATTTGGTCAGTTCAACTTTGCCACGTTTTAGAGAATAAATACACAATATCATCAGTTTTTCACAGGCCTTCTGGACTAAGATATGAGAAGATAAAGCTACAGCAAAACAGATACAGATTATGTGAGGAGATAGGATTTGGGGATTTAGCCAGTGAAACAATGATGAGCTATTTTACAATGATTAATACATAAAGAGGCTTATTATCAGCTGACTGTCCTATAGGAGTACCGTAAGGCAATTGCCTCATTCAGATATTTAGATCTGTAATGCCCACTGTGTAAGCCCTTCAGATATAGTGACAGGGATTCTCTCAATTCCTGTCATTTAATGGCATTTCTTGGGGCAGGGATTTTTGCACCAGGTATAAACATCTCCAGCAGAAAAACCTTTCCATGCATAAACCAGAAATCATTTCAGTGATGCCAGGGGTGGGGGTGGGGGTCACTTGTTTCTTTATTGAGCAGTTTAGATACTGGAAGCCTAAAATGGTGCTAAGATTGGCAGGCTTGTATGATCTACTTGGTTTACTAAACTCTGAGATCCACCAATCAGTCCGCTGCAAGAGAGGGCCACCGGCAAGCAATCATACTTCCCCTCCAAAGATGGGAGAATTTGGATAACATATTGTAATTGCATTCTCAAAATGGATGTTACGGGAGGCTAGATAAGTCACAGACCTTGGGGTTGTTCTGTCTACTAGACCACCCTCTACCATCTTAGTTTACTTTTCTTTTGTTCGTTTTTCCTAGGAACACTTCCAAACCCTTCTGCTCAGAAGAGGCGGAATCATAACCTTTTCAGGGTGGACCAAACTGTGTAATGGAAAGTAGATGGACCCAGGAGTCCTGACTAATCAGAAAAACCAAGGTCAGGAAAACAGACTATATATCTCAAGTGTGCAATCAGAATTGGGGAAGGCAGAACCAACCAGAGTCCTGGAAAGGTATAAGAGGTCCACCTGAGAGATACTTGGATTTTCAGAGGCTTCATTGCTAAAGAACCACTGAACTGGATTCCTTCCTCCTCATTTCTTTATTTGTTCCTGTAATCTTCAAGTTTCTGGTTAGATCATTCAACTAATGATTGCAACGAGTAAAGATGTTTGCATTTAAAAATATAAAAACAATTATTATGAAAAGAAAATTACTTAAAAGATTTTTGCCTAGCTTCCTATGGGGTTGTTTTTGCTTTTTTTGCTTACTACAAATAAAAGCATGAATTTATTTTTGATTTTATGTTTTTTCCCATTCTGCAGATCTTTAGAGTTGAAGAGAATATTTTGTAAAAGTCTCTGAAACAAGCAGCTGCGAATTAAGATGAGAGTTTCTTCACAGTTAACCAGTACTGTCATTATTCTATAAATTGCAAAGCCTATGAGATATGAAAATCCTAGCTCCTAAATGCTTCAGATAAGATTCATTTCTGCCCACAAATGGCCATGATTTGGCATGCTTGACTTAGAACTCATGAAAATTATTTTTAAAAAATCAACCAGTTGGTAAGTTACCAAATCCTAAATTTGTGGCTGAAAGTGATAATCTTTCATTTTAAAGAAGATAGTACACAAAATTAGGTAATCAAATTTCCCTTCAATGCACAACACCTCCATTTAAAAAAAAAAAATAGAAAATACAAGACATTCATTTGGGACCCAGAGAAATTTCTGGAAACAAAAATAATGTTGAAATTTGGAGATTTGTTTTACTTCTCTTTAACTAAAAGAATTAAAATACAGAGCTGGGTAAGGAATGTAGCGGGCTTCAAAAGGGTTGTCCTTACACACCACATTAACTGTCCATACTATAGTCTTAAGGGTTAGGGTTAGGATTTAATAGACAAACTGAATTTGCAAATCCCAAATTTTACTCATGTTCCACCTGTCTTCGATTTCTTTTTAAGTCGCCAAATTAGGGAAGAAAGGATTTTATTATTGTTTCTCAATTACATATATATCAGGAATTTATAAGCAAGACCTGGCAAATGCTGAAAAAATATAAAATTTTCAGATTCAGTCAGGTCTCTAATTGTTCCCTCTTCTTTTTGCAGTTCTTTTAAAACTATACTGTTATTTGAAGATATTGAAACATATCAGGTGGTTTTGTATATTTATTTGCCTTATTGACTTGTCTGTCTACTGAACAAAATTCTTTATAATTTTATCTTCATGAAAAAAACAACGGGGAAAGAATTTGGAAAGCTGCTTATATTTATTCCCAACTTTTAATACGTTGTTTTTTATTGTACATAATACAAATCATCTTATAACTGTTCATTTCTGTTTGTATCAATCTAAAGATAATTTGTCCATCTGGGAGACCTGTTCCCTCAAACAAGATAACACAACCATAGAGTGATAAAATGCAATATGTAATCCAAATTAAACAGCTATCCTGATACAGTTTGAAGTTCAGGGCTGCCAGATTGCCTTGGTCTTCCAAGATCTGTGGTTTCTTACATTTAATCCTCAATCTTTTATTAGGCCATGTAAAATTTGTTACTTGTCTCTGCCAGTCATTCCATAACTTGTTTTCAATTTTCCATTTTTTTTATCTGAGGAAAAAGATTTTTAAATTGTCACTGTTAAGGCCATTAGGCTAGCTAATTTACTGCAAATCATCCAGAGACCTACCAATTGATAATAACTTAGCTTCATCTCACAAAATTTAAATATTACTAAAGGAAGATACTAAAGTGTGTTTTGCAGTGACAAAAAGCATGAAACACTCACTCTGCCTATGCGTGCCTCTTTGTGAATATATTTGAATTTATCTTCCAACCAAGCCATTCAGATAAATGAATTCAGTGCTTTGACACAGCAATTAATCAAGGGTAAAGTTCAGTCTTCTTCAGAAGTCTGATTCCTCATGTTGTAACAAACAAGGTCATGTTTTCTTAATAATGCAGAAGTGGTCTGCTATTGTTTCTTCTAAGATTTTTTTCAATTTATCAAACTACAGCCTAGGAATTCTTAGTTATCTCTCATCCTAAGATTAGCTAGGATGTAGACCTGCTTTTTAAAAAAGCAGATAAAGTCAGCCAGGTCAATCAAGACAATTTTACAACCTATCCAATAAGATTTAGCAATGATGCACCAAGCAGCATTTTCTTCTGCTCTACTTGTACCATGAATTTGCCATATTTTACCTACAAATCATGTTTAGAACTACCTTCTAATTAACCGACAGAACAGAAATAGAGGAAACATGGTCATGTTTGTTCCTTTATGATTTGCATTATTAATTTGATATTGTTTAAGCCTGCAAGCCCCACTGCAATTGAACACTATGGAGTTGCAGTGCCCTCTTGTGTTTCCTACATATTTCATTCAGGGGAGAGACTAAGAAAATAATTTTCAAATATCCTAAAGAACATACAAAATATCCAAACTCATGTCATTATAAAAGACTAAATTTGGTGTAACTTTAATCCTTTTTAATCATTCCCCTGATTTATTGGTTAGGCCCCTCTTAGTTTTAAAACTAAAATGTGAAGATCAAAGTCAGAAGGTTTAGTATCATGAGAAATTCTTTCATTGAACTCTAGAATTACCAAATTTCCATTGGTCTAGAGACCAATGAAAGAACGGTCTATTATCAACTGAATTGCACCCTTCATCTCTCTATAATCTCTATAGGGAGAGCCTGAAAATTGGATTTTCACTGAACTGGGAAGCAGAATAAACTCTTTTCTCCACGTCAACATCCTTAATTAGATTGGGTTTGTACAATGTGCTAAACCATAACACAATTTATTATATTTAGACTTAGCAAGTTCGATGAGTTCAACACAATTGTTTATGGTAAGACTTATGGCACTATGTGTATCTAAGTACAGTTTAGTTGACAAGTTACGGATAAGCAAGCCACAGTTGAGCATGAAGTGTAAATGAATTCTGATGGATAGCTAAGAAAGGGATGTCAAATTAAGTGTCTGAAAGCATTAACACAAACAATTGTGATTAATAGCCCTGATTTTTAAAAACAGTCTAAGCCTGCACAGTTTTTCCTTTTAATGTCACTTAAATAGCTTTATTTAAATAATGAATGCCCAATGACTTGGGGAGAAATGCTGTACTGTACTGCAAAAAAAAAGGTTATAATAAAATCAATGAAATAATCATCTAACCACTTGGCCCACTCTCATGGCCTTAAAATATTTTTTAAAAATAAAAATGAAAGCCAGATACATGCCATTCTTTTGAGTCTAGAAGCATTATTCATATATCTAGCTTTACCTATCCTGACTCATTGGTCGTTTTGTTAAATTATACTAAATAGAATTATAGAAAGTGGCATTGCCTAATTACATTAGTAAAGCTAATCAGAGTTGGACCATGTTGTTATTTGTAAAGCCCTTGGTGCTCTCTGAACTTGGTTGTTCACTTGCAGACATTTATTACCCAACTAAGTAACATTATTAATGTTCCATGGGGAGCAAACCTAACAGTCACTAACACTGATGATATTACCTAGTTGAGTAATGAAACATCTGCAAGCAAGCAACTAAGCTCAGAGAGCACCAAGATTTCCACAGTTCAACCCCGAGCTGCATATATTCTCTTCCACTAGAACTTTATTACTTGGATAGATAACCACCTGAAAATCACAGAATTATAAGACTGGGAAAAATTGGGAAAAAAATGCAGCTCTGCATTTCACTTCAATTTTGCTGTTGTCAAAGACAACTACACGGCCCATCCACATGATCACCTGGAGTAGAGGAAGATTTTACTTTTTTAAATGAACTGAGGGACTTGTTCTATTTACAGGGTTACAAAACAAAGAGTTTCTCTCTTGGGATCACAATGACAGATTTTTCTCTCTGGATTAACTATAACATCCAGCCTACATTTACTTCAATTTGGCAGAAGCAAAATTTCAGGAGACATCCATCAACAATCCTATTTTAAATTAAAGTCCTTCTGTTTCAACGCCTCCAAACAGCTTGGGCAGCCACAGCTTTTGAATAGCTATGTGCAGGATGTTTTGACACCTACTGCACACATGGGAGCTGATGTAAGTATTTACTTATATGTGCACATGTTACCTCCAAAGTTCTGGGGGTGGGTAGTCATAAATTAAAATAAAATTGAAGAAAAAGTTTGCTGTGTAGGTTAATTTATTGATCTACATAGGACACCATCTTGGTGGAGAAGGCTAAGCTAGATAAACAAGTAGTTAAGTTCTAGATGTAGGATGCTATGGTCCTCATGTAGTAAGGTAAATATCTTAAATATCTTAACTGGCAAAGTTGTAGGCTGCCCTGAGTCACATTGAGAGAGAGAGAGAGAGAAAGAGAAAGAGAAAGACAGACAGATGAGAGAGGCACGATTAATTCAGGTAGGAAAAAAAGAGATGGCATGATCTGAAAATGTATATTGTGCTGCTATCGCTGTAGCTCTTATAGGCCATTCCATATCTGTTCTACATTTCCATATTTTATTATTAAACTCATATTAGAACCAGCAAAACAAGACTCTTTTTTCAGCTGTGATTTTAAATGTGAATTCTGAACATTTGCACTTTCACATTTTAACATATGTAAACATATTTTAAACACATTTAAAATATATATTTTTCTGAGAAAAATCGTTACCTTTTTCAAATAGAAATAATATAATACCTATGAATATATATTGGGTTAACATATTTCTCTTATCAGAGGCTGATGTTTACCACTGCCTCCATCACCTGCCATTCTCTGAGTGTGGGTGTCCTTGGGTAGAACTCTGGTTATGGATCTCAAGATCTAACCCAAACTGAACCTTTGGCACCATAAGCCCAACAGGCTCTAAAATAAGATCTATCAAATTAAATTGATCCAGATATTTTCATAAAAATACTAATTATTCATTCTGGAGGCAATCTCAACAGATTAAGGAGAGAGAGAGATAGCTAGGGCCTAATTTCTGTGCTTTCAGATATTTATATAGTTTCAAGATATTCCCCATATCTAATCATCAAAATAAAAAAACAAGAATGTGTTTTTTCCATTTTCTACATGAAGACCAAATTAGATAACCAGCAGTCCTACAATTGACAATTGTTTTGCTAATTAAGGAAGTATAATTTAAATAAGAGGCTATAGTTGGTCCAGAATGGTCTGGTACATTTCATAGGAATAATGAAGGTCCTTCTAATTTGAATCACCAGACATCTTTTCCTAGATACTGGTATGGAATTCAGCTATGGGAAAATAATTGCAATGAAATACAGTACAAAGCATTTAGGCCAGGTATTCACAGAACCCCAATATCAGTATTTCACTATAAAAACCAGTAACATGTTTTTGTAAACAAAATCATATGCTGATACATACCACTGTATTTCCTCTTTGGGGTGAATATGTGTACAATATTCCTTTCTTTTCTCTTATCTTCCTGGCCTGTTTTCTCCATTTCTGAAGAACTTCTTTATCTCTTCAAAAACATTTTAAAAGTATTTAACATTTCACCAGTAAGCCAAAAAATAATCAATATTGGAACTGACTTTCCAAAAAACACACTTTGAAAATCATACTGGAATATTATTCTTGAGCAAGCATGCATAATATTTTTGTAGATGAACATTCATAATAAAGAACAATGATTCTATTTCTAGATACTAAATATAACCCATAATATGTGCTGTGTGTATACATGGACATTCATATACATATGGATTTAAGAGCAGCTTGACGTTATTCACACAGCAGAAATGGCTAAATCTCATTTATTCAAGCTTCAGTACTGTTCGAAGAAGCCAGGTACTTTTTGGCAATCACAAAGTGTGAAATTTAGTACATATCTGGTTTAAACTTTCAGAACTGAATATGAAACAAGAAGGCAAAGATGTCAGTCTATGTAAGTCTAATATTTTCCTGCATATTCAAAGTCAGGACAAATTTAGTTAAAATTCTGCAACTATGGGAAAGATGCTGAACTAAGGTTGTGGGAATATTGCTTAGAGACTATGGTGAGAAACAGTGGGTATAGAAATATTACTGTCTATACCCCAGCTATCCTTTCTTAAATGAGATGATCCTAACCTGGAAATTTAGTTCAAAAGTTGTTTTAACATGCTAGATTTTCACCGATCCTATTATCATAATGCAAAAATGCAGGTTTGGAGTGATGGGGGAAAAAAGTGCAAAGGAACTGATTGAATATGGCAGTGAAAAATAGGAGGTGCATAACAATCTCTCTTCTTCTTTCCTGCTTTCCTGCACTAAAACAATCTTCTATATTGATTTAAAATCATGGATCTGGTCCTGTTATCTGTGGCATAAATCTTATACTCTGTAACTAGCAAAAAGCAAATCAAAGTTGGATGGATAAAATAGTAATATATTCATTTTTTTAAATGAAAAACCAGCTTGTTTTTCTGTCAAGTAGTAACATCTTCTATATTAGGGCTTTTATATTTAATCTGCAAACATTCTGATGATTGTCAGAATTATCAAAAAGGTAGTACAGAAAAAAAAAACCTCTGCCACCATCTAGTGGTCTTCTAGATTTCTGCAACCCATATTTAGTAGACTTATCTACAATATATTGATGAAAATAATTATAACACTTACTTTCTCCGCTGTTCAATTAAAGCCTGTTTTTCTCTCATTTCTTTTAATGCTGCCAATCTGAATTCCTCTGCCATTTTACTCTGGATTATGAAATCATATGATGAAGCAGCAGGAAACAGATTCTTTTTATCCCTTTGAAATAGACTTAACTTTAGTCAATTATATTTGTCATCAAAAGCTATACAGAACAACACAGTAGTTGAACAAAAAATCTCTGTAATCATTTCTACTATCTTCAGGCTTTGTTAAAAAAAACCAAAAAAAATCCCAACAAAATTTACTTCAGAATTCCTACTCTTCCCGATAGACACCAGTTTAACAAAACAGTGACTTGAGAGTTATATTATTCCCATAATCCTTTTTGTTTGGTTCTCATCTGATTTACATTTGTTCCTTGCAATTTTTTTTTGCAGAAATGTAAGGTCATCGTTTCTTAGCATGACTGTGTTAAATTGAAATGAATGTGCACGCAATATAAATATTAAAACAATAAAATTGGTTTGAGCATAATTTGGGGTTTGTTTATTTATTATTTGGGTAACTTACTATTAAACATTTGCCTAGTTTTCTATAAACTATATCCAGACTGAGGAAAAAAAATACAGAATTAAGAAACCATGCAGGTTCAATTCAACAAGTTAGTCATTATTTTACGGGGGAATTCTTCATCGGCTTCAGAGGGACTGAACAATGACTAACTTTGGGCCCAAAGCATCTCTTTCTCGGAACATTTAGAACTGAACTGTTGCGTTTTTAGTGGAATTAAGAATTAGATTTTTATGAAAATAGCAGAAAATACAGAAAGGCATTAGGAAGTGGGTGTTCGTGAGTTCTTCTTGATGTCTTCAAACTTAACAAGTAAATTATTTTGTTTATATTAGATTTTAGGTATTGTATATGCTCATTTATCCAAAAATATTAGTCCATTTCTTAATATACTGATCCTGTAACAGAAAATATTAAATCCTATCCTCCACCTTCTGAATCTTTGAAGAAAAATCTGTTGCTATGTTCTATCTGCTTCTAGCCATCAAAATTCAGTGATTCCCAAATCACAATTTTAGGTTCGCTCTATTGTTTTGCTTTGTTTTTAAACAGAAGATTTCATGCTTCAACCAAGGGAATTGTCATTTCTCATTTGCTTGGAGAAAAGAGTGAGATAATTGAAATCGTAAGATCTCATAACATTTTTAAAAGGTTTTTGGGATTTGTTTAGATTTAAATGCCAAAACAAGGACTTAGAAAATGATTGGTTTTTAGATTTTCAAAAGCACTTTATATATAAGATATGAGCTTCTATTGAAAAATTAGTTGCAAATGTCTATCCTCATCAAGGTCATGTTTCAAAACCAGCATTAGCAGCTGGTAGCTATCTAAATGAAAGACTTTACAATGGGAACCACTTTGAGGAATTAATTGTCCAAGTATATCTTATGGGTGTCATTTGTTCATGGCTTTAAATTTCAATTTTCATGTTCTACGTAATTTAAAAACTATGTGATTTATTATCATGTTTTATAGTTCATGGTCCACTAAACCTTATTATGAGAAAATACATTTGTGAGTCTTTAGCACCAAACTTCAATGCATTTCATCAGTTTTGCTGCAAAACACTGATAGAGATACTAATCTGGAGCCATCTGTTGTTATAAATTCTAGATGATAACTGACCACTTCTTTAATCTTTTTTTGGGTTTAATTCTACTTTTAAAATATACTGCTAATTGGTTGTATTTGTTGTGGAAAATGATTGCTTCTGAAAATGATTAACTATTTTGAAGTTAAAAAAAATACGCAAAAGTATAGTACATGGATTCCCCAAATGTGAAACTGTTTTACCTAGATACAAGTAGTCCTTGACTTATAATTGCAATGGAGCCTGGCATATATGTTTTATTACCTTGATGAAAGTATAGATGATTTACGAGAGAGGCTTTCCTTTGTCCTGGTTCTCCTTAATGTAGGCATAGATTCGTTGGTTACTATTTTGTCTTCAGGATACTCTTGTCTTTCATCTTGGATAAGTTCATCCCTTAGCTTCTTAAACCGTATCATCTCCTCCTCATTAGGCCATCCGTCTGACAAATCCAAACTGGATTTCATGATGTCTGCTAAATTTAATTTTTCAACAGGAGGCATTTCTATTGAAATAAAAAAGATTGCTTTAAACTCATAGATGGAATCAACTGGGCAGGGAAAACAACAAAGTTATTTTTTGTTCTTTTTCATTTAGAAACACGTTTACAACTTCTCCTTTCCTTTTTGTAGTGCAATAATCATTAAAAAAAGGAAACAGAAGCATCACTAAATCCTCAGTTCACTAGTGCAGAGAATGAAAATAAAATATGTATTTTTTCTTATTCGATCACTTTGGTTTACACATCAGCAAGGGTGTGATGCAAAAGTGTTCAGAATCCCTACACTACCCCAATGAAAAAAACTGAATTGTCAGATTTTGATGATTTTCCTTCACTTTTCATCAGAAAAAATATTTAAGTATTTTTAAACAAATTAAAACTAAATTAAAAGAAACCAAACCTCAAAGCCCTCATTCCTGAGCAATTCTTTTATGTCACTGGATAACATGGTATCTTTGACTGCTTCCCAAAATATGAACATTAAAATACTAACCTCCAAGTATTGACAGTTTATCCCCGTCCCATAACTTTAAAGTCTAGTGGTCCAATTTGCCCTTTTATTCTTCCAGTAATTTTATTAATGAAACAATGGAATTCAAACCCCCCCCCACCTCTTTTTCTACTTCTTAAAAGTAGGACTATTCTATCGGTCTGTATCCTACAAACTTGTATTACAATCAATAAGGTGGATATGATCTCTAATGTTCTTCTCTACTTAAATTTTAGAAACTGTTGGGGATCCAGAAGGACCTACATATCTACAATATCTAATCTTAAAAATCAATTTCAAATACTACCGTATTATTAATAAATATGATATCTTCTGCTATAGTTGGAGTATACATTATACATCTAAAGAATTTTAGATCCTGTTAAACATATTATGGTATATTCTTCTTAGGCAAGTAGTTGGCATACAGCCACAACTGAGGTCAAAATTTCGGTTGCTAAGTGAGCAGTTGTTGAATGAGTGTTGCCTCACTTTACAACTTCTCCTGCAACAGTTAAGTGAATCACTGTAGATGTTAAATCAGTAACATGGTTGTTAAGTGAATCTGGCTTCCCCATTGACTTTACTTGTCAGAAGGTCGCCAAAGGTGATCACATGACCCGCTGGACACTGCAACCATCATAAATGAGTCAGTTGCCAAGCATCTGAATTTTGATCACATGACCATGGGGATGCTGAAAAGGTCACAATTATGAAAAAAGGTCACAAGCCACATTTTTCAGGGCTGCATTGTAACTTTGAATAGTCACTAACTGTTGTTAAGTCAAGGATTACCTGTGCAGCTAATTTGATTTGATGCGAAATATAATCACTGACTTCCTAATACACTTTTTTGAAGTTTCCATAAGAATGCTAGAATGGGGACTCTTTTCTATCTGTCACATACTTTTGTTAATGTAGAGCATTGGCAAGAAATGGTGTCGATTAGAAGAGACTCGTGTTTTGTTGCTGACTTTATTGAAGATTAATGTCTAGGTATTTAAGTGAAACTGGAAAACTGATGCAGATGCTATTCTACACATATTTAAAATCCCCATTGTCCTTTATTGGCTAACTGGCCAAATGTCCTTAGGTTACTCTCCTGTGTCCTTGGATGATCTTGAATTTACAGATACACAAACCAAGTTGATACACTATTTCTGTCCTATGTAAATTGTTTCACTGTGGAGCAACCTCAGCTCCACCTCTGTGTTTTGAGTGGCAGTTCATATCTTAGCTTTGGTTTTATGTTATAAAATACATTCTCAATTGAATTCATACACCTAGCAAATACTGAATTGAATGCAATGTGCTTGCTGTAAGTGGTCTGGGGTCTAGTTTTAACTGCAAAATGGATTATGATATTACACGTAGACTCAAGCTTGACTCAGCCTTCCATCCTTCTGAGGTTGGTAAAATGAGGACCCAGATTATTGGGGGAAATATACTGACTCTGTAAACCCTTAGAGAAGATTGTAAATCACAGTGAAGCAGTGTATACATCTAAGTGCTATTGCTATTCGTTTAGCAACTATTTGAAATTACAACATCATTGGAAAAAAATTACTTAGTGGTCCTTGCATTTATGAATATCACATCACCATAGTCAGGTGATCAAAATTCAACACCATGTATTTGACACCACCATATATTATGGTAATTGCAGTGTCCCTGTCATTTGCTAACTTCCCAATTGGCCTCCAAGAAGGGAAATCAATGGGGGGAAGCAGGATTCGCTTAACAATCCTATGATTCACTTAATCACTACAATGATTTGCTTAGCAACCATGGCAAAAAAGGGTCATAAAATTGGGTATGACTCACTTGCTTAGCAAAGGAAATTCTGGTTCCAGCTGTGGTCATAAACTGAGGACTATCTATAGTATGTATATATATTTTAACAGACAGGTTTAAGGAAATGCCTGTATGGAAAATCAAACCAAAGTTTGTAATTATTGAAGCAGAGCTGGTAATTTAGCTTTGTCTTTTCAGGGATGCATAGCTTCTTCCAAATCTTCATTTAGTCACTTGACACTCAGATAATTAGATTAGTGCTTTTTATGAAATAATGTGTATTTCATTTCACAGACTTGGGATTTCCCTGCCTGACTCAGAGAAAACATATGTTTTCCATAACAAATACTGTACTAATTAATAAATCATGTAACTGGTATGAAGAAATACTGGATTTAAATTTGGATTCTACAAGATGCATTTACAGTAAGTCACAGAGCAGATTCTCCATGTCGCTTGAGAATAGACTGAGAGATATGTTTCTGCTATATTAGCCTTTAAATACATACAATTTATATACATAAGCATGCATATACCCAAGTTATGAAAAAACAGGAATCTGAAACTAGGCTCAAAAGCCATCTGGACTATAAACAAAGCCTGTTAGGAGATAATGGTAGGATATACAATAAGAAATAATTACTCTATAGCTCTGATTGGCAATTTCTGGAATTAGGTTATTAGAAAAGGTTTAGAAGGAAAAAAAGAGGCAGCCCTACTATAGATCTTAAAGAATAGGCTAACTGTGCTTTTCTGTGCCTTTCTAAAACACAGTCTATTAAGGCAGTGATTAAGGATAAAGATTTACTATGGTCTGAACTTTCTGGTACAAAGATTTGCAGACAGGTCTGTTAAAACAGTTGATCTATAAACTTATTTTATTTACCCTTAAAATTCAAATGCTATACCGTTTTTGGGCATATGTGCAAATGAGCATGTCTTCAAGTCACTTTTTGACTCCTGGCAACAACCTAGACAAGTGACTGTAGGGTTTTTGGATATACAGTATATATTTTTAGATATGGTTTGCCATTGCTTCCTTCCTAGGGTTCAGAGAGACTTCATTGACCCAACATCACCCAGCTGGCTTTGTGCCTAAGATGGAACTAGAACTCACAGATTCCCAGTTTCTATCTTGAGACCATTCATGACATTGCCATATCCTTAATTTTACATGCATGGTTGTACCCAGTTGTTGTCCAATGGAAATTGCTGGAGTAGCATGTATAAACATAAGAAATGGCTGTGAACAATTAACAGAATGAAAAACAAAAGCCTGAGAAAATATGCATCAAAATAAAAGATCAACATACTCCGCTGAAGTAGTGAATACTATTAGCCTGAAGATATCAACTAAAACATTTGGCCTGAAGTTAATTTTGTCCTGCTTTTAAAATGCCCTTAAGGCTGAAATACTCATGAAATCCTTGAAAAGTTTTGGTTTCAATCTCAATAGCCTCTAATTAGTCTTCTGGGTTGACAAGTAGCTAATTTTTATTCATTTATGAATATCTGTTCATATACTAGAATACAAGGTGAAGTAAGAATTTGACCTTACATAGTCCCTATTCTTCATAATGTTAGTGACTTTGGTCTTTAATAGCCTTCTTCATTGAACTAGCTGTTCCCAGCATATTTCCAAATCTTCTTTCTGGGTAAAATTTCATTATATTTATGCAATATTACATTGGTGTCCCCCCCGCCCCCACCCTCCAAGCAATCCTCCCATATTTTCCCACTATTTGTACAGGATTTTTTCTTCCTACAAAAAATTAAGAAGGAAAAAGATGGGAAAACTGCACGATGTGTTCTTTGATTGGTACTATCAGAAATGTGGCTTCTGAAATAATCCAGATAATTTACGACAAAAGTTGGCAATCAGCTTTCCCCATTTTCTCGGTTGTTTTGAAGTTAAGAAAAGTAACTTGGAAGAGACGTCCAGTATCTGTGCCATTTTCTTGATCTAAATTCAAAGCTAAATAAGATACTACAGCAAAAAAATCATATATGTATCAAATAAAATAATTAGTCAATCGAATTTTACTGAGTATTTGAAAGTACAATTTATTTTTATATAAAAACTGTACTTATGTTTTATGATCATGAGGCCATCAAATACAAGATTTTCAGAAATACAACAGTGTTGAAAACAAATGTTACATATGCATAAAAAGATTACTATTACAGAATGCAAATAACACCTATTTCTTTACATTCTGATATTTGACACAGTACATTAAGATAGCAATAAATGTTACAACCCTCTATCACATACAATAGGTAAAAAAGCTGAAGATGATACTTTTTTAAAAAACTAGTGAATAACTTTTCCTCATTTTCATGGCATTTTCAAAGCTCCAATTTCCAAAAATGTTATTTTGGTGACAAAAAGCATATACAAGTCACGGCTTAAATCTTTAGAATTGTGTTTTAAATACATTCTTTAAAAAAAAACCAAATCCAACAGTAAACAAAAAGAATTCAACAAAGAATGTTCAGAATGCTAGTTTGAGCATTCATTTCAAACCATTCTAATTTTTCCTATATCAAACACATTTGTTTAAGTGTTGTAAGAGGTAATGCTATATAGTTAGATAGGCAAACAGATTAATGAGAGTTATTAGCATCACATTGCTAAACCATATTTAATATTGTAATGGCATAAACTGTATGCTGTATGAAACACAGCAGTTAAGTATTAAAGTAAGTAAGCCAAAATTATCTTTATGCTTTCTGTTAAATCTTTTTGTTGTTGTTGTTGTTTCTACAACAGGCAACATGACAGACAAAAGAGGGCATATTACACATTGAACATTTTTTTTAAACAATCTTTAAACTGGTATTTCTTATGTGCTTTTGCCTTGGAAAAAGAATATCAGTTATGTACATCTTAATAAGCTGAACATTATTTAAACTTAATTAAAAATAAGATATTTTCTTAAGTGCTACCTTTATTGGGCACACTACTGATTCTTCGAGCGCTTCTGGGTTTAAACCGAATTAAATCTATAAATCACAAAATTAAAAAATAATTATGTCATTGTGAAAATTGAATTTTCAGGGATCTAAAAATATTTGAAACCACAGGGATTAAATTATTAGTAGTTCTGATCCAGTAAGACATTCGGTACTGTTTTTTACCTCTTGGAAAAGAACGTCAGTACTTTAGCTTCTAGGGATTTTAGTTCTTTTTAATAGGATAGAAGATTGTTATTCCAACAAAATACACAGTATTCAGGGTTTTAGGTAAAAAAATATAAAAGAAGGAATTACACTGTGTGCACAATTATTAGGCAAGCTATATTTGGAGGATTAATTTTATTATTGAACAGCTACAGTACTCTTGGTCAATCCAAATGTTAATAAACCTAAAACCTGAATATTTAAGAAAGTAAAAGTGAGGTTATGGCTTTCTTAGGAGAATATCTATGTATGCACAATTATTGGGCAACTATTAGTGTGCAGAATTATTATGCAACTAAACAAAAATGTTCCCATCTCACTCATTTATTTTCATCTGTTAAAGTGAGAATAATAAACAAACAATTCAAAAGTTACAAATAAACATTTCTGACAGTTAAAAAAAAGTCAGTGACCAATACAGTCACCCGTCTTTTCAATAACAGTCATAAGCCTTCCATTCACGGAGTCTTGTCAGTTTCTTGATCTGTTGACGATCAACTTTTTGTGCAGCAGCAACCACAGCCTCCCAGACTTTGTTCAGAGAGGTGCATTGTTTTCCTTCATCATAAATCTTCCATTTAAGAAGGGGCCACAAGTTCTCAGTAGGGTTTAGGTCAGGTAAGGAAGGAGGACATGTCATTATTCTTTCATCTTTAGGCAGTTTACTAGCTAGCCACACAGTGGAGTATTTCTATGCATATGATGGAGCATTGTCCTGCATAAAAAATCACGATCTTCTTGAAAGATGCAGACTTTTATTTATTTATT
>JAEANM010007452.1:0-17723 GCA_017656035.1 Myanophis thanlyinensis | reverse complement strand
TATATATATATTTTAATGGAGAAAGTTAAGTTAATTTTCATTTTCAGCAGAGTGAGACAAAATACCAATTGAACTGGGCATAAAAATTGAGAGCTCAACCAAAGCTTTTAATACACTCTTAACTTCCTATCAGAACATGTAAGTTTTGCTTCCGTGTTAATTTTATTACATTTCTACATCACCCCCTGAAGAATTTAGAGCAGTTTTATAGCCTTCCCTAAAGACAGATGGATCTTTACCAATACCAAGGTGTTGGTTTTCCATGACTAGCTGGTATGATATTACAATGATGGCTCTGCATGATGATATCTGCTATAGTTAGTACTAATGGGCAAGCTCCATGGCCAAGACTAATATTTTTATTCCCATTCAGGTTCCATTCATTCATTCCTTTCCATGGTTACATGAAGTCTGGCAGAAGAGGCAAAGGATAGCTCTGATGCCAAAGAAGAAATGTAGATTGAATAAATGTCTCAGACTGGACCATTTCTAGTTCTCTTTCCTATAAAGATAGGGAAGGGAAAGGCTGGCTCAAACACAAGGTTTACTAGAGCAGGCATGTCAAACATGCAGCCTGGGGGCCACATGCGGCCCATTGCAAGTGCATTTGTGGCCCGCACAGACGATGTTTTACACACCAGCTTGGATCCTTCTTGAGCAGAAAGGCAGGGTAAAATACTTTAAATCAATAAATAAAATTAAGTAAGTGAGTAAACAGGAAGGAGAACCCTACACGCTGTCCTGAGTTCACTGTTGAAAAGACATGTAACAAATAAGCAAAAAAACTTCTGAGGCTCCCTGAGCAAGTTGCAAGAGAAGCGCCTCTCCCCTGGAGTGACAGCAACTCCTCCTTAACCTGGCCAGAGGAGCCAGTTGGGCGAGGCCAGCACTTGTAACCAGACCTGAGCCGCCACGGGTGGCATGTGTTTTCTGCTTGTCCCGCCATCCCAAGAGCAAGACAGGCCGCCCTCTGAGTTGCCAAGGGCGAGCCCAGCCGCTGCAACCCAATTGAAGGGAGTGCGGCCCTCATCATAACTCAAATGTGACAATATGGCCCTTGGGGGACTCTGAGTTTGACATGCCTGTACTAGAGTATAAACCTATGATAAAAGTAGTCTGAATAGTCATAACTTTGATGTTCAAGTCTCTTCCCTACTTTGAAGGACTGATACAGTTGTGTCAGATTATTTGGAATGGACATGACTTGGAGAAATTAATTCCAGTAGAAAATGCCCAGGAAAATGCAAAGACTCATTATTTAGCTTTTCATGGAGAAAAATGATACCTCAGCAATTATGGGAGTTCCTTCTTATCAAAGCAGCAGGAAAACAGAATTGCATGCATGCTTGAGGTACACCTTCTAACATCTGTTTTTGGCTCCACAATATCCTTGGGAAGAGGATGTGATGTAAGGAATCTTCTAGGTCCTATCACACTTGATTTTTTAAACAACAGTGTCTCTTGTCTATTTGTATGCAGCAGAATAGAGAGAAGTGGAGGAAAGGAGCACTGTTCAAACAGCCTCCTACATTTACCCATTCCTTGGATTGGAAGAAGCAGATTTCCAAGGAAAGTTTTTTTAAAAAGTGACTATGCTTGTAGAAGGCCAGGTGTAATAAAGAAAAGTTTGAGAAAGGGTTAGAAAATACAGATAGTCCCTATTTAGTTACCATTCACAGCTTTGATGGCAATGAAAAAGTAATTTTATGACCAATCCTCACATTTATGAGCTTTGGAGGGTCTGTAAAGCAAAGAAAAGCTGAAGTAAGATCATAGTGACCATTTAGGGACCATTTAATGACCAAGTTTCCAGACCCAGTTGTAGTCTGTAACAGCACATCCCAAACGGAATATGAGAAGCAACTATTATCTTCCAAAATATTCAGAAACATACAGGATCTATAAAATATCCTCCCTCTACCCATTTCACCTTGAAAGTCAGAATAATTTTCCTACTAGAAGATTAACCAAAATCATTTGCTCTCCTCTTCTAAGATCCACTGGCTGGGCAAAAGCCTGGACATATGAAGTGCTTCAATAATCTGCAAGTATCTGGTGGCCAATATTGTCTTTGAAAATATTGGCAGGCACACTTTCTCTGGAAGGCAAGCAGAACACAAGTTGTCCTCTAGTTTCCTAGTACTACAAAATTGTTCCATGATAAGCAACTTCCTTTGATCGATCTATTAATTTGTCATGTGTTTTATGGATGGATGTGTGTGTCTTTGCTGCTTGCAAACTAAGCACACAGGGGAGAAAAAGAAAAAGTGTGTGCAGGGACTGAAACATTAACAGGACACAGGTCATCTCATCTACAAATATTTTTAATCTTCATACAGAAGGGAAGAGCAAGTCATTCAGCAGAAAAAGTCTCAAACAAAGGAAGCCAAATATCCAGTTTTGCTATGAAGTCATTGGGTGGGCTCCCTGTAATCATAGCAACTGTGTTTGTTTGTTTATTTTACATCCACTGCACCATCTCATTAAGGAGAATGTAAACTGAAATTATGTAATTGTCAGCCACTTAAAATGATTTGTTTTTAGGTCTGTAGCCCTCTCTACTGAAAATTACGGAACTAATAGGAACAGTTTTAAAAAAAAAAAACCAGAGGAACTACACAAGCATCTTGCATGTGCAAACTATAACTTGATGGGGCAAATGCCAAGATTCACAAATTAAGCCAGTGAAAATCAAGTAATAAAGTTATTGAGTAATTGCGGGTATTTTGAAGCCTCAAGGACAGGCTCCAGAGGAATGCATAGCTTACAACTGATATCCTTCATCAGATGATTTGCCCAAATCTACTGTATTTTGTGGCTATGATGCACAGTTAATGTAGCACTGAGAATGCATAGCAACTAGAAACATGCTAAAAATAAAGCATCTATTTCTCCCATCTCTTGGGTAAATATAGTATTTCTGATCTTAAAATTAAAGCTTGGACCCTAATCTATGTAAATTGTCAAAATTTGGAGCTCTCTTTCAACATCTTTCCTTACATTCCTCTAGACATTCTCTTGCAAGTTCTGTTTCTACTTTTGTTGCACAACTACTAAGTGGAATTAATATTCAAATAGTATAAACATTCCATTCTCATTTGACAAAGAGTTTAAGCAAAAGGTCAGGAAACAGGATTTATATATTACAAATCCAATAATGATGATAAATTTAATATGTATAGGTTAAAGCAAGAGCCAGTGTAAACTCTTGAAAGAATGGGTTTATATTTTTGAGCCCAGGAAAGTTGCAAGAATGGAAATATGCACTTAGAATCTAATGTGATACAGAAACTAATCAGTCTAAGTCAAATTACCCCTAAATTAATAAATAACAATGAGGGAATGTATTTGTATTGGGAAGTTTTAATGGAAAGGCCTCAAAGAAGTAAGTCAAAAGAGGCATCTGGATCAGGCTGAATAAAATAAATAACTGTAGTAATCATAACAGGAACCTTATTCTAAATTGGGATAAGTAAATATATCTGATAAGGAATGAGAAGTCACCGGAAAGTCACAAAGTGGTTCATAAAAGAGCTTTTCCCAACCTAGAACACCACTGTCTCAAAATATGTACGGTAGGTGCTATCTTGAGGAGTGGTGATGAGAATTATTATCCCACACATCTGGAGGTGATAAATTGGAGAGGCCCCAGATATGGCCTCAGATCTAGGAGCTAATCCTCAGTCATTCATGAAGTTTACTGATTGGGACAATAAAATTTGATTTGATTTGATTTGATTGCATCCTAAATGCATGACTTCTACAGGGCAGGAAACTCACTTGAATAACTTCATGATCTCAAACAACATAGCAGTTCTTTCCTCCCCCAGATTATTAAATGATAGTATAGTGAAACTATATGCAGGATTGTCAGTATCTCACAAAATCTCCCTTCCAGACATTAAATTAATATGAGATTTTTGTGTCAGCTTTGCAGTCTTGTAGGGTTTGGGTGACTTTAAACAATTATGTCATTGATACCACACTGTTCTCACTTACTTTGACCCTTTTCCTGTTATGGCTTCAATCTTCATCACTGAGTGATAATTAATTGCCAAAGACATTTAGTGTATTATTAGCTATGGGCAGGGAATTATTGCGCTTAAGAAGTGGAGGCCAATACTGCAACTGATATTCTTTCTCTGATAAGCAACCTTTTTTTTAATTTATTCAGGAGGACAACTTAAATAGTTTGCTTGGTCATTCAACTCCTGCCTGTCTCATTCTACAAACACAAATGCACTTGTTATACCTGTTAATGAGAAGCTTTAAGTTTATTTTATTTTTTTAAAAAACCAGTTGAACACAACCGAGAGAGCCAAAAAGAAGAAAACATAGCCAGCTTTAGGAGCAGACAGAATGGTGAATGGTGTTGAAGTAAATGGGAAATAAGATAAATATTTTTTCCTTTGGCAAATCAAGTCCCCTGTTTTCTCTCAATTAAACCTCTCACAAGTTACAGTTGATTAACTTGAGATCACTTTCAAGCTATTTTGGATTTCAACTCCATAATCAACGCTAAGCATGGATATTATAAGAGTTCAAATATGGCCAACTAAATGGACAGCTAGCCAAGGAAAGCTGTTGCAACAAGTCCATGGCTAAACCTAGATTTGAACTGGGTATTTCATCTAAGATCAAAGGTATATAAAATAGTGACTTTTCATCTTAATAGGTTCTGGCCATTGTTTTCAAGAATTCAGTCATTCATGCTTCTAAGGTGCTACAGTTATTGTACTCTGCTGGTGTCTCTGGATTTGTCTATTGTGCTTGAAAACACAAATTTACCAAAAAGGAGAAAAGTGAGCAATTACAATTATACAGTTAAGGTTAGTTAGTGATGAATCTATTACTGTTCTAAGCCTCTTTAACATTGATATTTTAATGAATTAAATCCAGCTAGTTCAAAATTAAAAGTAAGAAGAATGACATGCAGATTTTTTTTCTTTATTTATAGGCATATATTTAGCTTTTACATGATGAATAGATTTTCTATTGAAGACTGTTATGTTATTATTAATCCTGTTCCACATTGATAAACTTCTATGCTTTCTAGCACAAGGGTTTAATATACTCTTCTTGGTATAAAATTGTCAAAAGCCTAATGAAAGCAAATTGTTTCCACCTTTGACTTCAGGAAATTAATCTTACAGCACAACTCTATTCATATTTTCTCAGAAGTACATTTATGTCCATATTTTTTTATTTTTTCCTTTTCTTTTCATCTCTTATTTATTTTTCTTTTAACTCTGTAATGCTTTTGGTTTTGTATTTGTTTTTTCAATAAAAAGCAAAAGTTAAAAAAGGGAAAAACCTTAAAATTATATTTGGGTAAATGTGCACATTAAACATTATTTATTGGTTCTGCTAGAACTATCAATCTGAAGCTCGATAAAGCACAGAGCACCATTAGCCTGTTCTTAGCAGGCAACTCAGTACATCTTCTGTGACGATCCTAAATATTCTTTTCTGGGACTCAAAGCACTTCTACATCATATCAGTTCCACTCCATTGGGATAGTCACAGCTATAGGAAGGGGTTCAGCTCACACTGGAGCCCTGGAAATATCACCATTGCCAAGCAGTGGGTCAAGCAGGTAAAGGGGTTGAGTTAGATGAACATCACATAGCAGCTGCCACTATATATGAAGGGGCCACTTTCACTTATTGTTGACAATGAATATACCTCAACTTTTCTCAAGATTCTGGTGAAAGTTGTAAATGGGAATAACATAACTGGCCGATGATACTATTCCTCTTTTTGTCTTATTTTCTCTATTTCCAGTTCAGATGATTTGGCTAGAACTGTGGTGGTGAACCTATGGAACGCGTGCCAGAAGTGGCATGCAAAACCATCCTGCGAGCCCCACAGAGCCCCACTGGCTCCTTGTCCCATTCCTGTGCGCATATGCGCACCAACCAGCTGACTTTTTCACACATGGGAGCACCAAACCCCAAAAGATTAATGTCCCAGCACACACATGCTCCAAGAGCTGAATGTCCGGTTTCTGGTGTGCGCATACATACCAGCCCGCTATTTATCATGTGCATATGCATGCCAGGAACCGGAAGCCCAGATGGACAGCTCTCAGAGTACATATGTGTGTTGGCATGCTGCTCTTCTGGGTTTTGGCACTCCCATGTGCACAAAAGCCAGCTGGCTGGTGAGCAGCGCAGGAATTGGACGAGGAGTCAGCAGGGCTGTGCAGGGCTCACAGGATGGTTTTGCATGCTGCTTCCAGCACACAGGCCAGCACATGGTGATGTAAAAGGTTTGTCACCACTGGGCTAGAACATTCCTGGAGAATTCACTTATGCCCAGGAGAAGGGAAGATCCTTGGTAGAAAAACAGATGCCCAGCTGCAGCTCCACCCAAACTAAAAGTTCTGATCTAAGACTGTAAGAGAGACATATGGGGGAACAGAAGGTTCACCAAGTGGCAAATAGCATTTTGAAGAATTTGTGGTTCATAAAACCTATACATTTAGGATCTAAAATGTTCTAATTGTTTCACTCAAGCAACATTTGTCAGTATGCATATTCCTCCATATGTGTAGTTTACAACTCCTAGAATATTCTATTGTGGCGATATAAATTGGGGAATTCTGGGGGCTGAAGTTCACATACCCGAAGGTCCTTCACATTGGAGCAGATTTTATTTATTTAATAAATGTATATGGCTACTTATTTCATATACATGACTCTGTGGGCTAAAAATATAAGGTTCTATCCATCTGTGTAGTCACTAGAAATCGTAAATGACTTGATGGTACATAATCAATCATCCTAAGATTAATAACTGCACCAACTCCTTATTTCTTCCTAGTCAAAATGCATCATCCATTTTGTAATTCTGGGCTTTTTTCTGACCACACTTTCCAATCAGAATATTGGTGCTACTTCTGGTCATTATTTCACTGCTTCTGTGTGCCCTGAATCCAATTTACAGGCATTCCAAGCTATAGCAACAACATTCACTCTTTCATTTTCATAGACTCCGGAGCTTCTTCCTGTTCTGCAGTTGTCAAATCTGCCATTGAAATAATCAACCAATTTGGTTGAACATAAGCTCAATGCCCTTACACAAAAGCAATCCTATGTGTCCTACGACATGTTTTTTTTTTCTGAACCACCAAAATGCAATAAAAGGAGCATCACAGCAAATGAGGGATCCATGCATCTTCCCCATGATTTCCCCATTCAACATTCCTCATACATGTTTGAGTTATTCATGATCAGTAGCATAAGTAATTTGCAAGTTGCAAAGATGATGAGTCTAATGCAGATACAGGAAGCACACATGGATTTTCCATTTCTTCTGCTGGCTTCTTGAGCCTCCCATGAATACAAATGCACAATCATTTTGGAGATGTCTTATTAGGGAAAATAATGGCCTACATAGAAATAAATGGGCCATCTTTGTGCTCTGCCACTTTGTCTCCAAATGTTAGAATAGAGTTGAACTATTCTGGTTGGGAGGCACACTTGGTCCTTTCAACCTCATTTTTGTGCTTTGAGGACATGTAGGGTGTATGCAGGGATAATGTGGAGCATTATTGAGATAGATTCTGCAACAAATCACAGTTCAATGGTATAGTTCTTCGGGATTACCAGGGCTGCAAAAATCAAATTGGGCTGCCAATAATATACAAGTTGCCCACCACTGTGTTAAAAGTTTCCACCAAAAAGAGAGAGAGAAGTGATTCTCATCCAGTGCATGAGAAAACTATGGCTATTCTAATAATAAATACATTTTTTGGGATTAAGATTGTCTTGATAAGGACTAAACAGATTTTCTTTTTGTGTGTGTGTGCAATCCAGATATGGTGGATATCAACACTTACGAGAGTTGAAAATTATGAGAATTGAAGTTCAGCCTACAGAAGATATCATTTTGAGCAAAGGAAACTGATGCACTGTAGTAATACTCTCATGAAATATACAGAAAAAAATAAAAGTCTGAATCTTGCTCTGTATTCCAGTAAACATGTTGACCTTGGGGAAAAAAATCACTTACTCCTTGTTTGCCTGGAATTCAGTCTGTTTGTAAATTCAGTTGAAAGAAGCAAAGATCAGCTGGTGTACTCTCTCTCTCTCTCTCTCTCTCTCCCCACATACACATGAGTTTAAAATCATGACTATGGCAAGATGGGATCCCACCCAAACTGCAGACAGATGTAAAAGTTTGCTGTAAGCAAATGCCAGGAGGAAATGCATGCCATGCATGCAAACAGCAAACAGAATCTATTTGTGAGAACCACTTATAAGCCACAGAATTAATTGCAAAAAGGGGATCATTCATGCAATTTCTAAAGTGCCATGGACACAGGCCAACACATTTGTGAATTACAATCTCTACATTACTGTTCAGCACTAGAATTGTTGGTTGAAATATGCACGTGAGAGCTCAAATGTAGTTAACTGAATGGCAGGGAGGTAATTTTTAAGAAGAGAAGTTAGATGAAGTAAAATGTTCGTGCTCACCTTTTCAAACATATTCCCTTGTCACAAAGTCAGACATGCCTTGCTTTCCCAATGCAGCACATAAATGTCACTTCAAGAACAGGCAGAATAATCTGTTATGATTACAGAAACACTGTCTGGGCATCTGTATGTTGAGAAATATGCATTCCAAATCCATTTCTCTTTTTTTGCAACAGCATTTTGCTTGTGCAATGGAAAACCCAAAGAGCAATTAATCTACAGAGACAACAACCAATTACAAAACCCTTTTGTGGGCATAATACAACTGGTTAAAAACTACTATAACCAATAATTACTTCAACATGGGGAGCATATAAACGATGGAATTTTGTATAAACACTTATTACATACTGACTTTTCATATTTTGGCTGTTCGTTAAATTGAGATTTATTTAAACCCAGATTAAACTGAAATTTGGGCGTTCCCAGACCTGGTAGCTTCACTTGCAACTAGAGTCTAAGATTTGCTGCTAAGGATTCCGAGAGTTGAAGTCTAACTGTTCTGCAGATCTTTAGATGGGAGGAAATCACTTCAGTGGTGCAATGTTCAAAATGGGTTCCTCAGAACTCCAGGATTCCATGGCGGTTGAACATGACCATTTCTGTATACATAATATGAAATGGGTTCTACTGATGGGTTGCAATACACCAGAGGTGGAATCCGACTGGTTTTGCTACCAGTTTGGTGCATGCACATGCGTGCCAAACACACTGCAGCGTGGCTCTTTAAAGTGCTGTTAGAGGCTCCAGAGGCAGCGGGGATCATCAGGAAGGCTCCGTAGACGCTCCAAATAGCTGATTCAGGTAAGTAAGAAAAAAAGGAAGCTCCTATAAGGAAGGATAAGGGATGGGGCAGGTGGGGGGGGGGGATTTCGAATCTCTACTACCGGTTCGGGCGATGTGGTGCTATCCAGCTGAATTTCACCACCACAATAAACCAAACATTAATTGTAACGTTTTGTTCAGATAAAATCTATTTGAACAAAATTTAAAATTGATTCCATGGAATATTCAGATTACCATTCCTTGGGTATCTCGAGTTCGAAGATCCCTGCTCTAGAACAGTGTTTCTCAACTGTAGCCAGTTTAAGATTTGTGGTTTTGCTGAGCATGCTGGCTAGCAAATTCTGGGAGTTAAGGTCCACACATTCTAAAGTGATTAAGTCTGAGAAACACTGCTCTCTAATCCATCTGCACTTTGGGGCACGTTTTGGAGGACTCTATGATGTTGTTAATAATGGGTCACACTGAGGACAATTCAGAAATATGGGGAAAATATGGGGACACTTATTCAGTTGTACTTTACCAACTCTTTGAAGAGCTGAAGACTTTTACAAGACTTTTGGTTACCAAAGCCTATTTCAATTACTGTAAGCAAGTAGGAAACTTGGAATTTAATAATACTGTATGTAAACCTTCTCAGAAAAACTATACTTTGTCAGGATTCAAGTGCTATATTTAGGGATCATAGAAAGATCATCATTGATTTGATTTTGCCTTAGGATGTTATGTGAACCCAGTCATAATGGCTTTTTAAATCATGCTTAGCATAATGCATGAACGTAGCCATAACAGGACAACATCATCTTCCAAGCTTTGTACTTGTTTTGTTATATTAGTGTTGTACAGAAAGAGACATGCATTGAAGGATGCCTTTTAGATAACAGGTATCTATATTTAATGCAGGTAGCTCTCAGCCGTAGATTTGAGAGCATACCTTTGCAAGCTGAAATGAAATTTCAATTTTGCTTCAGAATTATGACACAAACTGTAACTGGTCATTAGAACCTTATGCTGTAAGACGGGTGTCAAACCTGTGACGACACATCGTCACATGACATATCGCAACTTTTTCCTCCCTTCACCAAACTGGGGGGGGGAGCGTGGCCAGCACATGACGCTTCCGGCCCGTGGGCTATGAGTTTGATACCCTTGCTCTAAGATGATCTGTTTTTCTGATATGATAATGTGGATCTCATTTTGGTATATAGAATCTTACTAGTTAGCAGCATGAGCTCACATCTTCCCAATTTTTCTTACAGTGGAGCCTTATGACCTATGGTGAGTATAAATGGGCACTCTGCTTACCTTTCATGCTTGTGTATATGAAAACCCTAATTATTTAGTGCGTTTTATACACTGAGCTTTCAGAAAAAGTTATACAGCTGAGGAAATGCCACCTTCCGTCTTCAACTTCTAGGCTAATGAGAAATGCAAATGATCTTCCATAATGATTCTGTTTTAAACTGCCTGCCTGCATCAAAGAAAAAGAGAACCACTGTTTCTTTTCTTTATACTCTGAATTCTACCAGCAAATGTCATCAAATAACAGTAATACTGAACTTGAAAATCTTAGAAGGTGGCAGCATCTGTCTAACTTTCTCTGGGTTTGGAAGCTAGGATTTGGCTTGCCTAGTACTTGGATAGGAGATCAATAACTGCAAACCACATTGTCTATGCTGCCACCAAGAAAACTAGATGCAATCATGAAATCACTAAAAATGAAAAATGAGAAGAAGAAAACTGTGGTGGCGCAGTGGTTAGAATGCAGTACTGCAGGCTACTTCTGCTGATTGCCGGCTGCCTGCAATTTGGCAGTTCAAATTCCACCAGGCTCAAGGTTGACTCAGCCTTCCATCCTTCCGAGGTGGGTAAAATGAGGACTCAGTTTGTTGGGGGCAATATGTTGACTCTGTAAACCCCTTGCTTAAAGAGGGCCATAAAGCATTGTGAAGTGGTATATAAATCTAAGTGCTATTGCAAATTACTTCATTCTATTGTTGTACTGAAGAAGGTCCTCAGTTGTCCTGGCATTCAGTGGAAGGCCCCGCTACTCCTCTTTTGCACATCCCTCTGCCATTACGCCGCCACACATAAACTTACAATCCATCTTGAAAAGCTTCCTTGTAGTTTTTTATGACCCAAAGACAACTATATTCACAAGTAGTCTTCTCTGTCGTTTTCATGACCCAAAGACAACTATGTATTTACATGTCTTTTCCAGTTTCCTGGGTGTCTCTTCAGTGGTAAAACATGCAACTAACACCCTTCTCTCCATGCCCCCAATTCATCCATCCCATTCCCATTCCCATTCCGTGCTTTGTAATCGTCTTTCCCTTCCTGATCTGTTAAGAGAAGAGGGCTAGATTCTTTGCTAAAATTAGTTTTCAAATAATATCTGAGCACTCAGGAGTTTTCTATTCCCAACTCCTTGAAACCTCACTGCAGAAAAAGAAAGCAGGTGCAGTCCTAATGGGGAATGCATTTATGTTATAGGAAAGGGTGAAGGGTGCTTGAGAAGTGAAAGAAATAAAATGAGCCTCAGATATCTTAAACATGCCTGTCTGCCTGTCTCCTGCATGTAATCCTGTTTCAAAATCAGAAGAAAAATGGCTGTGTCAAAGTATGTCAGAGTTGAACTGCTTAGCCAGGCTGATCCCAATGCTTCAATTACTAGCAACTGTCTCTGCCCCCCTCCTCCCGCCCTTGGATTGCAGAGCCCTGGCATTCAGCCCCCAAATCCAGTTTAATGGCACCACTGAGGACTCTCCCCAAGGCGGCAAGGCAAGTCAGAAGAGATACATCATGGGAAGCAAGCAGTGATTTAAAAAAAAACCCAATCCACTTCTCTTTTGTCTTCTCCTCTGCTTGACTTCACATTAGCCAGAGTTCAATCCTCTTCATTTGGGTCACCTTTCAAAGGCTTCTCATCATGTCCTCTGCAACAGAAGGTGTCCTTTACTGGAGTAATTTAAGATATTCCTCAAAGTAGCCAGTGAAGTGGCTTTCCAGGTGATTTCATTATCCACAAGAGAACTGAGCAAAGCCACAACACATTAGCAGAAAACAGAGCTTCATTTTCAAGTTTTCTTGACTTGGGCGCACTAATGAAACTCCAGAGAACTGAAGAAATCGAATCTAGGACAACTGGCCACCGTGGAGGTGGTGGCAACGAATTGTCCCATTCTGGAAGAAATCTACTGGAGATTCAACAGCCCAAGTTTCCCAGCAGCACAAAAGCAGGAAAAGGGATGTTACGTTTGCGAGGGAGAAAAACCCATTTCAAAGGCTACAACTGCTGATTCAGTTCAAAGTTATCTGGAATTTAGGTAATTATTTTATTGCTTCTATGGTTCTCTTTCCACTGCCATACCCTTATTTCCCTAAAAGCTTTTAGATGATGGAAGAAAGAGAAATGATTTCACATGTGGTCACAGGGAATTTGCTGATCCCAGCACATTCCGACAGTAGTGAAACATACTAGATACACAAAAATTAGTACTGAACCTACCGCATTTCCCTCCTTGGGACTATTTGTGTTGGTGACATCTGTAGCTTTTTCAGCACACATGGTGGAGGGGTGGGGTGGGGTGGGGGGAGGAAAACAAACATCCAAACCAGAATACACAGTTAATACAGAACTATTTTAAGCAGATCTTACTGCTTTCCTTCCAGTAGTAGTATGTTGACTTGAAGAAAATTCCTATTATAAAGCAGATCCTGATTCCCCCAAATTTCTGTCTCGACCCCCAAGCATAAGAACCCACTTATGCTCAACTTATGGGATTTGAGAGGCAAGGAAACAAGTATTACATGTGCCACAATGCAAACTCTACTTCTTATGCCTCTGTTTGATAAAAGGATAGAACTTGTTTCATTATGTAAGGGACACATTCTGTCATGTTGGCTTCATCAAGGCTAGCGGCAGATGCTCGCAGTGCTAAGACTTTGGCATTATATCCAGTGGTGAGATTCAATTGGTTTTACTACTGGTTCAGTAAGCACATGCTTCTGAAACCCCATGGCTTCAAAACATAAACTATTAAGCTTACCTGAGGCAGACCAGGTGAGCAGGAAGGCTGCGGAGAAGCAGAAAACAGCTGTTCCACGTGATTCAGCTGAGCTAGAAAGAAAAAGGGGGAGGATATAGGACAGGAAAGGGCAGGAGCAGGTAGGCGGGGCCAAATACTCATTGCCATAACCGGTTCGCTAGAACTGGTGCGACCAGGCAGAATACCACACTGATTGTATCCACCAAAATGTAGGAACTGTTGTAATTCATACCCCATTCTTGTGCCATGCTAGGTGAGCATGGGGGTAATGGAAGGAAACTAAATCTGATTGTGAGATGTCTGGGGACGTAGAGATTTGTATGAAGCCCCGGTTCAAATCTCAGTTTGCTGTTATTCAACCATGTTTGTTTCACATGGCTGTTGTGGAGGTGGCACAATATTGTGAATAGGAGTGGTGTGTATGGGGGAAAATGTGTAGGAATGTGCTAGAAAAAAAGGCAAGCTAAATTAAATGAAGGGATTAATAACAGGATATGCAAGAAACAAAACATTATTCAAGTTGGCTAACATTATTTTGGTAGTGTAAAATAGGTTTCCAACTAACAAAAATAGGCTTCACACAACAATTAGCACATTCCTGTAGAAGCAAGACCAACGGGTTCAGGTTTCTACATCATAAATGTGGAAGGGTTGCATCTCTATTCAGAATAAAGTTAGGTGTGTATAGTATTACAACTCACAACTAAGCTGAACATTATATACCTCCATATATATTTGAAGCTGACACTCATCCAGTTATTCAGAACAATGAGTGTGCATGAATTATTGCCCTCATATCCTACTCTGTGATGAACATTTTGACGGTCAAACTACTGTGAGAACATGAAACATAATATTTTAGTATCTTGTATGCACTCAACCAACATGTTAAGCCGCAACGTGGTTTCTTTGCTTAGACATGGCAGGCTATGTGAACATAATAGTGGTATTTTGTCATGGAGGTCAATATTTTGCACATTCTATAAGTTCATCTGCTGCTTTTACTCTTTAATCCAACAGAGGTAGACATGCCTTCCCCTGCAAATTTTCACTTAGCTTCTTTTAGCTCATTACTTCTTACAAAGTCCCTGTCTCTCCTTATTTTTTCTAAAACTTGATTTTTACTTAGGCAGAGCTGCCAAAGAGGGTAAGGTTTCTTTTCAAACCAGCTGGGCAGAATGCCACATTCAGTCCTAAAGCATCAGTTATCCCTGGGACAGATAATTGGAAGGCGATTGCACACTTACATTTGGACAATGTTTTGTTTGAACGAGTGATTAAAATCTACTGTCAATTATTGTATTGATGTTCTGGGATTTGAAACCATAGTTTACCATTCATATAGATGTCTGTATACTTCACTTCAATATCCAAGAGAATTATTCCCTCCTCTCAATTTGTTTGTCGGCATCTCTTGTGATATCATGTAGAGTAACCCTCCCACCACTTGCACTCACATTCATGGTGTCAAATACAAACCATCTTGCAGCAGCAAGAGATTCGTTAGCTTACATTGTCAACAGTAGCCTTAAGAAAGGGATGAGGACTATATATTATGTTCTCCATTCTAAATCAGGTTAAGTAAGGACAATGGATTGGGCTGCAAAAATCTGGACCACTCGTGCTGGAAACTGAAGAAGTAATGGATCATCTGATTAGCTGCTGCAAAAAGATCACACAGACGAAGTACAAATAATGGTATGACAAAGTAACAACAATGGTGCATTGGAAGATCGGCAAGAATTACCATTTGCCTGCAAGCAAGAAGTGGTGCGACCATAAAATAGCTAAATAGAAAATGAAAAAGCTAAAGCGCTCCAGATCTTTAGGATTCAAAGAGACAAGCATTTGTCATATAATAAGCCAGACTTAACAATTGTTTCTTTTAAAAAAATATTTTAAAAATAACAGAAGAAATTCCTCTTTTGTTTGACTTTTTTTTTCCTAGCGTTCTTCCTCTACCAAATGTCTTCAGGCAGATTGTCCAACTGCCAGTAAAGTCTCAGCTTCTCATAAAGGGACTGAACCTACCTAGACATTCATTTTATTTCGCACCATACGGCAAATTAGCTTTCTGTCTAATTAAGGTTCAGTTTTATATGTGCTAATTGCCCTAGGTGTGCTTTAAACTGCATTTTAAATCTTTGATTAAATGAAGGTAATATTCATAAATTATGCCATGGAAGACTCCCTCCACCAAAAAAAATAGTGCTTTGACTTTCATTATGTATATCAATATATAAGAAAGAAGGTGAATGTAAGAAAAACAGCTTTAAAGCAAAGGATGTTGTGGCCGACTAACAAATTCTTGTTACTTAGAGCAAGCTTCTCTAACTGGAATCCTTTGGTTATGTCAGAAGAGCAATTCACCCACATTTCAATTTAACATGGTCAAAATGAAGGCTCTGAAGACTCCAGGAAACAATGTGGACCACCGAATCATCTCAAGGCGGCAGCACTGAAGGCGATGGCGCTGAGAAGATCAAGCGGAGGACTTCCACAGACCACTGAGGAGCCAAGATGGAGGTTACAAGAGACCATTGAGGTCCGCCAGAGCAGCAGTGCCAGGAGTGGCCTTAGATAGCCAGGCCTGCCGGAGGCAGCAGCACCACGAGCGGATCCACAGCAATAACCTCAAGGAACAGTAAGGACTGCTGTGAATCAGACATCCCATCCCCCTCGCTCTCCCAGAACTTCAAATTGTAAATCAAATTTGTAAATTTTTAATTTAATTTTTTATGACCATGAGCGGTTACACAAAGCATTTAATTACATATTGTACCATGTATGATTATGTATGTGATAAATAAAACCTAAGTCTGATCTGAATCTCAGTCAACTCCATCATCTCTTGAAACTGTCAAAGTTAGGATCATCTGGTAAGGTCAATTTGGGGTCTCCAATTAGGCATAAAAAATGTATGCCAAATCATAGGCAAGCCAAAATCTTCTAGTGTTTTCTTCTTCTCAAATACCAGATAATGATTTACAGTAAGATTTAGTAGAACGTTTAATTCTTAAGCATTTGTCTAGTACTATTATTTGATAGGTGCCATTATAAATACACCAAGAAAGCCGTTTGGAACAAACCACTAAAGTTCTATTGCATTTCTGTAGTTCCCTAGAAGTTACGGCATTTCAATTTTTTTTAAAAAACTCCTTTTTTATGTTGTAGGACTACACTAAGAAACAAACACATTTGGTTTTCCAAAGCATGCATATTTGAAACCAGACTAATCCAAGGATGTGTCCATCTTATTGTGTAGTAAGCCTCGTCATGCTCATTTTGTCTTAAAAGGCGACTTTATGTCAAGTAGTTATATCCACAGATAGCTCCTGCTACTCAACCTGTTTCAAATAGCACCATAAAATAAACTCTTATTATACTTTGGCAAGTTTGGCTCTAACAGTGGTTGAGTGCCATCTAGAGAAGGAAAGGTGCTAGAGAACAGAAAGCCAGCACTTGAGAATGGAATGCTAGAAAAACAGAACTGAGCTACAATATAGAGCTGCAAGAGTGAAACTGGTTGAACTTCCCAAATGTTAAAAAGTCAGTGGTGAACTATGTATCAAAGCTTTGGAATTTGCTTATCAGAAATTATGGTTCTATCCAGGGTGGAGGCAGCTGAAGGAAACATGTTGAGGAATTGGAATGTGGTATTGTTCCAAGATGTCAAGTAATGGTTGTAAAAAATGGGTGATCTATCTCTTTGGGAAAAGGTAATATGTTCTATAAAACAATGCAGCAATGGGATACTAAGGCAGACATGTTGATATTTTACAATCGTATTTTATTGCACTATAGTCATTAATAAACCAATAATGACCAATAGTCTTGAAAGGTTATTCTTTCATAGATATTTCCTTACCAGATTCTTCAATACCTTCAAAAATGACAAAAATTCTAATGTATTGACTTCATTGGAAAAATTGAGATAGTCAAGACATGTACCTGTTTTGAAAATAGCCCATGTTGAAGGGGATAACAGTTAAACATCCACACTGGGTATGTTTCGTGACATTTTGTATTATGTCATAAACTGTATTATGATCATTTTTTTTCTGTCATAAAATACTGTATTTTATAAAAATTCAATTCCACTGTATCATGGGTCCCCAATTTTGGATCCATTGTGTAAGTTAGCTCATTTGAGGCACCTGGGTTCAAACATTATTGCCTTATGATGCACCACTTCTCCCAGTTAATGGTTACAGAAATAAGTTTTAGAATAGAACAGAATAGAATAACAGAGTTGGAAGGGACTTTGGAGGTCTTCTAGTCCAACCCCCTGCTTAGGCAGGAAACCCTACACCACTTCAAACAAATCATTATCCAATCTCTTCTTAAAAACTTCCAGTGTTGGAACATTCACAACTTCTGGAGGCAAGTTGTTCCACTGATTAATTGT